>JAWNME010000168.1:0-90134 GCA_035044385.1 Drosophila neutralis
CTACTGTTGGCCAGGCTTATACAGGGATGTTCGAGCATATGAAATTCAGGGAAACTGGCTCTTCCTTGGATTACTCTTGTTACTTGATTGCACGATCCAGGTTCTCCACTATGAATAACAAATGTTATAAGGATTACCTAAGAAGCTGTAGTCTACAGTTTCAGCGGGATCCTAAACGTTTTTATGATTTTGTTAATGCTAAGAGAGGCTCAACAATACTTCCTTCTACCGTATTTTTTGAAAACAAGACTGCAGACTCAGATCTGGCCATTGCCGATTTATTTGCCGAATTTTTTCAAACTACATATAGTTCCCATAATCATCAATTGGTCTTGCCATATCCTTACCTGGTTAGTGGCTCTAATTGCATTTTTGGTCCTGTGATAACGGAGAAATCTTTGCTTAATGAACTAAATGTCATTAAGCCGGTATTTTTACCGGGACCCGATGGTGTACCTGGCTGTGTGCTTAGGTACTGCGCTGACGGTCTTTTAAAGCCTTTGCTTAGACTTTTTGAATTATCTGTGGAGTTATGCTCTTTTCCAGACATTTGGAAAGAATCATTTATTATTCCTCTCCTAAAAAAAGGAAACAAATCTAATGTTCAAAATTATAGAGGCATATCTAAGCTGTCTGCTGTTCCAAAGATTTTTGAGAAATTGGTAACTTCTCAACTACAACATCTTTGCAGATCCATTATTTCTCCCTGCCAGCACGGGTTTATGAAATATAGGTCTACCACAACTAACCTATTAGAATTCACTTCTCTTGTTATTAAGGGTTTTCAAACCAAGATGCAAACGGAGGTTATTTACACTGACTTTAGTAAGGCATTTGATTCCGTTAATCATGCATTGCTTATTCACAAACTTAATCTTCTGGGATTCCCAAATAACTTAATTTGTTGGATCTCAAACTACTTAACGCGTATGACACAGAAAGTTTACTTTAGAGGTTCTATCTCAAAGTCTGTTCGGGTTACTTCCGGAGTACCACAAGGAAGTCACCTTGGCCCATTGCTTTTCACTTTATTCATAAATGATCTTCCGGCCGTTATAAGTCATTCTCGGGTACTAATGTATGCCGATGATGTAAAACTGTGTCTGTCGTCTACGGACTCTTTTGCAGGACAGAGGCTTCAGGCTGACTTGGATAGTTTTGAAGCCTGGTGTTGTGTAAATTTTTTAAATCTAAATTGTGAAAAATGCAAATTTATGTCCTTCTATAGGCGATTGCCCTATTTAAATTCATATTTTCTTCATGGCAAGCCATTAAAACGCATTGAATGTGTTGATGATTTGGGAATACTTTTAGATCCCAAGCTTAAGTTCGACAAGCATGTTTCTTCCTCTGTTAATCGAGCATTTGGGGTTTTGGGCTTCATTAAGCGCTGGTCTAAGGAATTTGACGATCCCTACATTACTAAAACTCTTTATATTTCACTTGTGCGTCCTATTCTGGAATATGGATCATGTATATGGTCACCCAATTACAAGGTTCATCAGGATAGAATAGAATCCGTACAAAAACAATTTCTATTATTTGCCCTTAGGGGTTTTCATTGGAATACTAATATTAGCTTACCCTCTTACCATAGTAGACTTTTGTTAATAAATCTTCCTTCTCTTTCTGATCGTAGAACAATGCTTGGTGTTATTTTTTTACACAAGCTTATAAACGGTGAGATTGATTCTTCGGAGTTAATCAGCCAACTAAATTTTACAGTCCCGATCAGAAACACAAGGAATTTTCTACCTCTTGTTCTTAAAACATGTAGTTCCAATTTTGCTGTTCATAACCCATTTAGAATTTTGTGTACTAATTATAATACGCTTTTTCCGGTAATATGTAGTACTTCGTCCATTTATTCTATTAAAACAGTTGTCTTGTCCTATCTTTCTTCCAATTCGCGATCTTCGTAACCGCGCGTTAAGCGGCGCACCCCTCGGTCGGTTGGGTGGGAGGTGGGTTGCAGTTTTGCTTGGGTCCGTGCGTTAACAAGCCCGTGCTTGGTATCGTTGGGCCACTTGAATGTGCTGCTCGTTAGTACTTCTACGTCCAAATATGTTCAACAGTGCGAAATATGCTAACAGTATAAGCCGAGTCAATTGGCCGCGGCAGGACACATGCTGACGCAGATACCTGAAGAGCCCTGGAGCACGGTATGTGCAGACTTCGTGGGACCATTACCGAGGTCCACCCATGGAAATACGATGTTGTTGGTATTCGTAGATCGCTTTTCGAAGTGGACCGAAATGGTGCCACTCAGAAGCGCTACGACAGCAGCACTACAAAAGGCCTTCAGGGAGAGGATTCTGTCACGGTTCGGTGTACCAAAGGTGTTGATAACCGACAACGGCACACAATTCACCAGCAGGGCATTTACAAATTTCCTGGCAGAAATGGGAATTAGACACCAATTCACGGCGCCCTACACGCCACAGGAACACCCAATGGAACGCGCAAATCGCACAGTAAAGACGATGATCGCGCAGTTCACCAAGAACAACCAGAGAAGATGGGATGAGGCGCTACCCGAGTTGACACTGGCAGTCAACACCAGCGTATCTAGCACTACAGGGTACAGCGCGGCCTTCATCACACAAGGTCGGGAGACGAGGCTGCCGAAAGCGTTGTTCGACGAAGTGGCCATCGGTACGGGTCAATCGGAGACGGAAAATGAAAATAAGCTCAAGGAAATTTTCGAAATCGTTCGGCGGAGCTTGGAGAAGGCCTCTCAGGACCAAGCAAGGCACTACAACCTTCGTCGCAGGCAATGGAGCCCCAAAATTGGAGAGAGGGTGTGGGTGAAAGTACACCACCTGTCAAATGCGGCGGAGCGATTCGCAGCCAAACTGGCACCAAGATACGGCGGCCCGTATCAAATCTTGGATTTCACGTCGCCGGTGATATGCAAACTGAAGAGCTCAGCGGAGAAGCAGATAAGGACGGCCCATGTGAGTGACCTGAAGCCACACAGCAAGGAGGCGGGTGAGTCCCAAAATCCCAAAAATTAAAAGGGGGGGGGAAGATAAGTGTGACTCCAAAAACAAAAACTGGAATCACACTTATACACCTGAATCAAAAAAAAAAAAAACATACATATATAATAAAAATAAACGCCCAACAGGAAAGGGTAAGAATAAAGCAAAAAGAATGGGGTATACACCTAAACATATAAAACAATAAAATGAAATACATGGAGAAATTAAAATAAACGCCCAAAAGGATAGGGTAAGAATAAAACAAAAGGAAGGGTATACAAAGGTCGTATACACCTACATATGAAAAGAAATAATAATAATTATACATATACATATATATATATACAGTGACGGACAGCTCAAACCGGGCAGGGTCAAAGAAAAAACGTAATTGCCTGTCATAAACTAATCATTCATTATTTTTCAAAAATTCCAAAGACCGATGGTAGGTACATGTATTAACCACCAATATGAATGGATGACCCTAATAAACTGAGGTTTCCCCACCTGCTAGGTAGGATTATGTAAAAAAGTACCCTATTTTTAGGTCAATGCCTAATTGGAAAAGGTACATTGTGGACACCTGGGTCCCATAAAACCCTGATTTTTTAACTCAAGTTGAATGTTTTTGGTATAAATAGACCAATCCTTCATAGTCAGTTTAGTTATATCCTGCATCTCGAATGCAACAAGCCAACAAGGACTATGGGCAAACAGACTTCCATTGAACTACGGAAACTAGTCCTGGAACACCACAAAAAAGGATATTCACATCGCCAAATAGCTGAAATGGTCAGTCTGAGCTACTCAACTGTGCGTAACATCATTCGGCGCTTCGTCGACGAAAATCGGATTGAGAACCAGGGCAGAAAGGCACCAAACAAGATTTTCACCGAACAGGAGGAGCGAAGGATCACCAGGAAAATAAAGGAAAATCCCAAGCTATAGGCTCCAAAACTGACTCAACAGGTGGAGGATGAAATGGGGAAAAAGTGCTGTGTGGAAACTGTGCACAATGTTCTGCGCAAACATGGCTTCAATGGCCGAGTACCACGGAAGAAGCCCTTTATAAGCGCAAAAAATAAAGCGACTAGGATGACGTTCGCCGAAACCCACATGGACAAGGATCTGGAGTTCTGGAACACTGTTATATTTGCAGATGAGTCCAAATTCAACATTCATGGCTCTGACAGACGGAATTTGGTGTGGCGACAGCCTAAAACTGAGCTGAATCCCAAACACGTGAAGGCAACAGTCAAACATGGTGGAGGAAGTGTCATGGTCTGGGCATGTATCTCGGCAGCCGGCGTCGTGAATTTGGTGTTCATTGAAACAACAATGGACAAGAATGTATACCTCGACTTACTGAAGGAAAATTTAGTCCAAAGTGCCGAGAAGCTAGGAATCCGAGATACTTTCCGGTTCTACCAGGACAATGATCCCAAGCATAAGGCCAAGATAGTACAGTCCTGGCTCATCAGGAACTGTCCCCACATGATAATTCCACCGGCCCAGTCTCCAGATTTAAATGTCATTGAGAATTTGTGGGCTGTGCTGGAAAATAACAGTCGGAAACACAGCATAATGGAGCAGAATCAGCCCAGAAGCTACCAGCAAGCTGGTATCTTCCATGAATAATAGGTTAAGAGAAGTAGTTAAGGCTAAAGGATATAAAACTATTATTAACATCCTTATTTAAGTTATTATACGCCAAATATATTATTTTGTTTAGACTGATCAAAATGAAAAAAGCGCATAAAAGTATGCTACATTTTTATAATCCTACCTAGCAGGTGGGGAAGCCCCAGTGTATTGGGTATATATTAATTTTGGTGGTTAATATATATACCTATCATCTGTCTTTGGAATTTCTGAAAAATAATTAATAAATAGCTTATGGCAGGCAATTACGTTTTTTCTTTGACATTGGTTGAAATGAAGTGTGACACACTTATACAGTGGCGGACACCTTATTCCAAACATTGTCAAAGAAAAAACGTAATTGCCTGCCATAAGCTAAGCATTCATTATTTTTCAGAAATTCCAAAGACCGATGGTAGGTATATATATTAACCACCAAAATTAATATATGACCCCAATACACTGGGGTTTCCCCACCTGCTAGGTACGATTATAAAAATGTTGCATACTTCCAGGCTTTGGGGTAGGTACATTGTGGACACCTGGGTGCCATAAAACCCGGATTTTTAACCTAAAGTTGAGTATTTTTGGTATAAATAGACCAATCCTTCGTAGTCAGTATAGTTTTATCCTGCATCTCCGGTGCAATAAGCCAAAAAGGACTATGGAAAAACAGACTACCATTGCACAACGGAAACTCATCCTGGAACACTTCCAAAAAGGATATTCACATCGCCAAATAGCTGAAATGGTCAGTGTGAGCAACTCAACTGTGTATAACATCATTCGGCGCTTCGTCGACGAAAATCGGATTGAGAACCAGGGCAGAAAGGCTCCAAACAAGATTTTCACCGAAGAGGAGGAGCGAAGGATCAGCAGGAAAATAAAGGAAAATCCCAAGCTACCGGCTCCAAAACTGACTCAACAGGTGGAGGATGAAATGGGGAAAAAGTGCTGTGTGGAAACTGTGCACAATGTTCTGCGCAAACATGGCTTCAATGGCCGAGTACCACGGAAGAAGCCCTTTATAAGCGCAAAAAATAAAGGGACTTGGATGACTTTCGCCAAAACCCACTTGGACAAGGATCTGGAGTACTGGAACACAGTCAGATATGGCATACGTTAATCATGTTTTGTATTAGTTTATGGTAATCCGCGAAATAATATTTTTCTTTCAACGTTACTGTCGGAGGCAGCAGCTGCCAACAACCAATTAATTATAAGAATCATAAAATAAGTAACGTAACTTCATAACGTAATTTGCATGCCCATCCCTGGGTTTTGTCTTTGTCTTTTCATCTTCACCTTGCACATGCAAGTTCATCTGACACTCTCGATTTAGCACTCGTCGGTTGTGCATGGGCAAACGGAACACGCGTAACAAATATATTGAACAAACATACAAACATAAATACATACACATATGATTTGAAACACACAAAACATATTGTAAACTAAGCCTATACATTATAATATACGCATATGGAGTGAAAATTGTATAAACACGAAATTAAAATAAATCACACAAAATTCATAAACTCAATTCGCAAACAGGTGACCGCAAAAAGCGCCTCCTCTAATCACAAAGATTATCTTTTTGATTTCGATAACTTATCTTCATTTTTTTAATAGTTTTTCCTAACAAAGCTTTTTATTTTTTTAAGAGCCTACCACTTCTGACAAAGTCACTTCAGAAAACATTTCTTGTTTTTTGTTTTGCTATTGTTTGTTGCTATTTGTTCTCAAGCATTGTCCAACTTTTGATTGGTATCAACCAAAAAGAGACATAAAAAAAAGTCTTTGAATGATATGCCTCCTGCACATCTCGTTGTGGACATTAGAAAGTGTTATTTGGGAAGTTGGGTATTCAAATCTGTGGTTGAGAGGGGGAGGGGGAGAGAGAGAGAGAGAGAGCTCAAGAGCTCACAAGGGTCTGACATTGTTCTCGCTGGTATATAATTACAGTTATTTGTGTAGCTAGTTAATTGAAAATCAATCATAGACCAAAACGCCGACAAGGACCCACTTCCAGTGTCAGACACAGTCGCCATTTGTTGTTGTGCCTGCCTCAATGTCTGCTCAGGATGCTCTGTGGCTGCCAATGGCACTTCTAAGGCATTGCACCGCCCCCGCCCTCGGCCCGCCCACTTCCCACTTTTTGAACACATAAACTGTAACGAACCTATTCTTTCAGCTTAGCTAAACTCAGTCGAGCTGCGGGTTCGCGCAACAAATTTATATTTGATCGCGATGCGACGATTAACAACACAAGTAATTTTATATATATTAAATTGAATGATTGGTTTTATTTGAATTTTACTATTTAATTCACAATTGCCCTGGATATTATCTTTTAGATGGCACTTGGTTTTATATCAGTTCACGGCAGCCCCTGGTCAGCTTCGAAGCGTTCACCTGTTCGCGAGAGTTTTGCTCCAGGTAAATCCGCGCACCAACTAAGAAAGTTTGAGCCGTCTATCTGCCCGACAGCGTCACCATACGGCGTTCCGGTTATGCACTCGGATTCGCTCGCATACGCGTTGCCTACACACAGACCCGGTCTCACTCGGGGTCGTTGGATTTTATGCGGATTCTGCCTGTCGCTACGACTCAAGCGTAGCAAGGATTTACACTCCTTACAAACTTCAGGACCTTAATGTCCTGTGTTGTCTTAGGCCTGGCAGCGTTGAATCCCTCGATGCTCCTTGCTGGTGTATTGTTCACCCGAGTCCCTCGATGATGTTTGGTTGTGTGTCGTCCGGTTTGACGTACACTTTTACACTTGTAATGTTCACTGTCGTTTTACTTGTCCGCTGCACTCGCGTAGATTTTGTTCAGAGCTTCTGCGCTTCTGAACTCTGATTCTCGGACTCTGTTTCGACAGAGTTTCTCCTTCTCGTATATCTTCTGACTGCCCGCTTCTGTCGCTTGAGCTGCTCTTTTGGTAGGTACATGTATTAACCACCAAAAATAATATATGACCCCAATAAACTGGGGTTTCCCCACCCGCTAGGTAGAGTTATGTAAAAAAGTACCCTATTTTGAGGGGAAATTTTATTTGGATCAGTATAAATAAAATAATATATTTGGCGTAAATTAACTTAAACAAGGATGTTAATATTAGTATTATATCCTTTAGCCTTAACTACTTCTCTTAACCTATTATTCATCGAAGATACCAGCTTCCTGGTAGCTTCTGGGCTGATTCTGCTCCACTCATCCCGCAGAGCATTTTTGAGGTCTTCTTTGCTGGATATTCTGTGCTTCCGGATGTTATTTTCCAGCACAGCCCACAAATTCTCAATGACATTTAAATCTGGAGACTGGGCAGGTGGAATTATCATGTGGGGGCAGTTCCTCATGAGCCAGGACTGTACTATCTTGGCCTTGTGCTTGGGATCGTTGTCCTGGTTGAACCGGAAAGTAAGTCGGACCTACCTTCTCGGCACTTTGGAGTACATTTTCCTTTAGTATTTTAAGGCACACATTCTTGTCCATTGTTGTTTCAAAAATCACAAAATTCAGGAATCCGGCTGACGAGATACATACCCATTCCATGTCACTTTCTCCACCATGCTTGACTGTTGCCTTTACGTGTTTGGGATTCAGGTCAGTATTGGACTGTCGCCACACTTAATTCCGCCCGTCCGAGTCAAAAATGGTGAATTTGGACTCATCTGCAAATATGACTATGTTCCAGAACTCCAAATCCTTGTCCAAGGGTTTTGGCGAACGTCATCCAAGTCCCTTTATTTTTCGCGTTTATAGAGGGCTTTTTCGTGGTACTCAGGCATTGAAGCCAAATTTGTGCAGAACCCTGCTCACTGTTTTCGCACAGCACTTTTTCCCCATTTCATCCTCCACCTGCTGAGCCACTTTTGGAGCCGATAGCTTGGGATTTCCCCTAATTTGCCTGGTGATCCTTCGCTCCTCCTCTTCGGTGAAAATCTTGTTTGGTGCCTTTCTGCCCTTGCCCTCAATCCGATTTGCGTCGACGAAGCGCCGAATGATGTTATACACAGTTGAGTTGCTCACACTGACCATTTCAGCTATTTGGCGATGTGAATATCCTTTTTGGAAGTGTTCCAGTATGAGTTTCCGTTGTGCAATGGTAGTCTGTTTTTCCATAGTCCTTTTTGGCTTATTGCACCGGAGATGCAGGATAAAACTAAACTGACTACGAAGGATTGGTCTATTTATACCAAAAATACTCAACTTTAGGTTAAAAATCCGGGTTTTATGGCATCCACGTGTCCACAATGTACCTGCTCCAAATGAAAACTATTCCTAAAAGTATGCTACATTTTTATAATCCTACCTAGCAGGTGAGGAAACCCCAGTTTATTGGGGTCATATATTCATTTTGGTGGTTAATACATGTACCTACCATCGGTCTTCGGAATTTTTGAAAAATAATGAATGGTTAGCTTATGGCAGGCAATTACGTTTCTTCTTTGACCATGCTTGGTTTGAGCTGTCCGTCACTGTATATATTTATGTGTATTTATATTTTCCTTTTTTTTGTTTCCTATGGGGATGTATATATATTTTTTTCCCTTTTTTTTTATGTATGTATGAGCATTTATTTTTTTTTTTATCTGTGGATATATATATATTTTTGTATAGTATATACGTATATATACTTTTTTTTTGTATATTATATATAGTGACATATCCAGATCACGCCGATCTCTCATGTCTACACATACAGCAAACGCAACAGCACGCGCAACAATTAAAATGCCACATCAGCATAAAAATATACAAAACGTAATTAACTAGCAATGTCCACACTCACTGCAAGCACAGATCAGTATAAGCGTAAACAAATCTCACTGCAAGCACAGATCAGTATAAGCGTAAACAAATCTCACTGCAACCACATCAGTATAAGCGTAAACAAATCTAACAGAGCCAGCGCACAAAAAGCACAGATCGTAATTAGCGTAAACAAATCCAACTGAGCCAGCGCACAAAACGCTGTCTCAGCATAAACATATCCGTCAACGAATTTCATAAGAGCAATGCCGTCTCAGCGCATTTTCTAAACGTAAACAATATTCTAAAACGAAAGACGCGAATGCGAGCCTTCGTTACAGATAAAATTATAAGCTAGATTGAGAATCATTTTGTATGCACAATAGAGAAGACGTGCTTTTAATTGTATAACTTTATATTTGTGACAAACAGTCTAACTATAAATTTGTGTTAATAAGAAATATACCAACAACAAATTGTATAACTTAATATTTGTGCTTAAATAAAAATATAAACTGTTTAACTATAATTTTGGTGTTTAATAAAAACATATTTATAATAAAGTGTCTAACAATAATTTTGGTGTTAAATAAAAAATACACAAATAATAATTTATCGAAGTTTTATTTGATGCTGCTGGAATTCTCCCCCACATTAAAAACGTAATTGGCGCAGCCGGTAGGATTCATAGAAACTAAAGAACTTATAAGAGTACATACAAAAACTAACAATACATTGTTAATCATAAGCCTAACATTAGTGGCAGTATTGTCAATAGTAATAATAAGCTATTTTTTGTTCAAATTCAAAACTTTACCTAAACAACTAATAATTAAATATAAGAATAGTACAGCACCGACACCACACGTCGAACAAGAAAACCCAGCAACCATAGAAAGCGCTAACAACAACTTACAGTTATACCCTATACTCTAACGCTTGAGGACAAGCTCATTTCTAAGGGATGGGGAAGTGACATATCCAGATCACGCCGATCTCTCATGTCTACACATACAGCAAACGCAACAGCACGCGCAACAATTAAAATGCCACATCAGCATAAAAATATACAAAACGTAATTAACTAGCAATGTCCACACTCACTGCAAGCACAGATCAGTATAAGCGTAAACAAATCTCACTGCAAGCACAGATCAGTATAAGCGTAAACAAATCTCACTGCAACCACATCAGTATAAGCGTAAACAAATCTAACAGAGCCAGCGCACAAAAAGCACAGATCGTAATTAGCGTAAACAAATCCAACTGAGCCAGCGCACAAAACGCTGTCTCAGCATAAACATATCCGTCAACGAATTTCATAAGAGCAATGCCGTCTCAGCGCATTTTCTAAACGTAAACAATATTCTAAAACGAAAGACGCGAATGCGAGCCTTCGTTACAGATAAAATTATAAGCTAGATTGAGAATCATTTTGTATGCACAATAGAGAAGACGTGCTTTTAATTGTATAACTTTATATTTGTGACAAACAGTCTAACTATAAATTTGTGTTAATAAGAAATATACCAACAACAAATTGTATAACTTAATATTTGTGCTTAAATAAAAATATAAACTGTTTAACTATAATTTTGGTGTTTAATAAAAACATATTTATAATAAAGTGTCTAACAATAATTTTGGTGTTAAACAAAAAATACACAAATAATAATTTATCGAAGTTTTATTTGATGCTGCTGGAATTCTCCCCCACATTAAAACCGTAATTATATATATATTTTTTTTGTGTAGGTGTGTGCGCTTGAATCCCTTCTCTCGCTCTCTAGGTTGAGTTGGGGCTCTATTTCCCGATGCCCGTCTTGGCGCTATTGTGCGTGACTAATCAACGGGATTTTGGTTTTGCGCACGCTTCTACACTAGTGTGACAATCTGATGTTGATAGGCGTCGAACACAACATTTTCAGTGATCGCTGCACTTGCGCTCTCTATAGTGCAAGCGTTGTTGTTGTTCGTTTCGTCCAAAGCGGTGAGCGAAACATTTTCGGCGGTCGGTGCGCTTGCGCTCTCATTTGCGCGAGCGGGCAAAACACTTGTGCTCTCAATAGCGGAAGCGTTGTTGCCTATTTTATGTCTGTGATAGGCAAACGTTTTCGACCGCCGTTGCATTTGTTCTTCGAGTGGCGTGATCTTTGGATGTCCTCTATGAAAGTCATGGCCATACTCTCTTTCTGCCTTAACTGTTGTTCATACTGATGCTCTCAATAGTGCACGCGTAGTTGCCTATTTTCTGTCAGCGATAAGCAAACGTTTTCGCCAGCCGTGTCATTTGTTCTTTGAGTGGATGTTCTCTATGAAGGTCATGGCCATTCTCTCATTCTTTACTCGGAGTGGCGTGATCTTCTATGAGTATTCGCCGCGTTCAGGGTTGTTCACCTGTTTTGGACCCGCCTTAGGGCTCCAATTAATATTTATATTTATTTTGTTATGCTTATTATAATTTTTTTTTTTATTTTCTATATCTGTATTTATACAGTGTGTTACACTTCATTTCAACCAATGTCAATGAAAAAACGTAATTGCCTGCCATAAGCTATTTATTAATTATTTTTCAGAAATTCCAAAGACAGATGATAGGTATATATATTAACCACCAAAATTAATATATGACCCCAATACACTGGGGGTTCCCCACCCGCTAGGTAGGATTATAAAAATGTAGCATGCTTTTAGGCCGAGTTTTCATTTGGAGCAGGTACATTGTGGACACCTGGGTGCCATAAAACCCGGATTTTTTACCTAAAGTTGAGTATTTTCGGTATAAGTAGACCAATCCTTCGTAGTCAGTATAGTTTTATCCTGCATCTCGGATGCAATAAGCCAACAAGGACTATGGACAAACAGACTATCACTGAACTACGAAAACTCATCCTGGAACACCACCAAAACGGATATTCACATCGCCAAATTTCTCCATGTAATTCATTTTATTGTTTTATATGTATAGGTGTATACCCCTTTCTTTTTGCTTTATTCTTACCCTTTCCTGTTGGGCGTTTATTTTTATTATATATACATATATTTTTTATTTTTTTTTATTCAGGTGTATAAGTGTGATTCCAGTTTTTGTTTTTGAAGTCACTCTTATCTTCCCCCCCCCACCTTTTAATTTTGGGGATTTTAGGACTCACCCGTCTCCTTGCTGTGTGACTTCAAGTCGCTTACATGGGCCGTCCTTATCCGTTTGTCTGCCGAGCTCTTTAGTTTGCAGATCACCGGTGCTAGCTTGGCTGCGAATCCCTCAGCCGCATTCGATAGGTGGTGTAATTTCACCCATACCCTATCTGCGACTTTGGGGCCCCATTGCCTTCGGCGAAGGTTGTAGTGCCTTGCCTGATCTTGAGACACCTCGATCGCGGGCAATTGACTTGACTTATATTGCTTGACATATGCTCTTACGTCTCTATATAAGCCTGGCCAATAGTAGCGCTCTGCTACCCGGGCTATTGTTTTTCGACTCCCCGTATGTCCTGCGGCGGCGGTGTTGTGGTCCTCCTTTAGGACTTGTATCCTCTTGCCGGTTGGCACACACAATTTCCAGGCTTCCACATCCTCTGTTCCGTCTCTGTGAGGGATGTGCCTGTATAAGTTTCCGGATCTCTCCATGTAGTCTGGAAACTTTCTGGGATTTTTGTGTATGGTGGTTCGCATCTTTTGGATCCAGTGGCACTTTTTATTCGCTTGGTCCATCGCGTCTTCCACCGTTGAGACTCTCCGGCATGTCTGCTTCCGGGGCTGTCGAGATTTGGCATCTGTACCACTCCTGGCTGGTTTGACTGTCTTTGCTATGTACAGTCTCTCCTCCTGATGCTCTCGAATTCCCTTTCCCGGTATATTTATCCTCAGGCCAGCGCACTCCAAAACCGTTCCCATGCCCGACAGAAAATCCCATCCGAGAACTAAGCCATCGATGAGTATCAGTAGAGCAATATCCATACTGCTCCTGCCGAGTCTGATATTCACCTCGACTTGTTCTCGGACTCCGCTGTTTCGACCATCTGCCATGCGGATTCGCAGGTCGGTTGCGCGTCGCCGGCCTACGTCAAACAGTCCACGAGCTAGCTTCTCGCTAATGAAACTACTTGTGGCCCCTGTATCGATCGTAGCCTTGTACTGGCAGTTGCCGATCTCTACGACCGCTGTCAGCTGTGCTCCCTCGTCCTGCAGGCTGCCGATTAGCGTCTTGGGGCTGCCCTTGTTCGGCTGCCGCTCGCTTCTCGGTGGTGGACGCCGGTGTCCTTCTCCCGACGGACAACATACTGGCGTGCGAACGCCGATACGTCCACATATCCAACAATAATCTAGCATGGGATTTGTGCACTCTATCGCACGGTGTCCCTCCTGGCCGCAACATCTGCAGGCCATCGCTGTATTATTTATATGTGTTTGTATATTGTCGCGTCTCGTCCTCGGGGCTGGTCTGGGGCCCGTGTCGGCTTCGGTTCTCTGTGTGCGTCCACTGTCCGCTATCCGCATAAGCCGTGGGCCGTCTTGCCTTGGCGCTGGCTCTATTTGGCGGTAGTGGCGCGTCTGTGGTGACTCCATATGTCGTCGCGGTGGTTCCCTGCGTCTCTGTTGAGGTTGTAATTGCCACTGCTGTGGGGCGTTGTACCTCGAGTGCTCCACGCGTCTCTGTTGCGGCTCTACTCGCATTCGCTGTGGAGTGTTATAATTCGGCTGATCCATGCGGCTCTGCTGTCTCAGCTTTTCTCTATCGGCCTCGAGCTCCTCACACACGACGGCCAAATACATCAATTCCTCCAGATCGCTGAACTGATCTGGCCGTGCGAATGATCGCAGGTCTGGTAGGCTGTTATTGTAAATTTTTTGTAGTTGATTGTCCGCCGAATATTGCAGTGGCCGCATGAGCGTCTGCATGTCCACCATGTACGCTTTGAATGGCTCGTTCATTGCCTGCCGTCTGTGGTTAACTTCCTCTTTTAAGTTCTCAAAGTAGTCTCTCGGGAGGAAGTACCTTTGAAAACTCTGGATGAAAGTTTCCCAACTTGTCCAGTGCTGGTTATTTGCGACGTACCACTTCAGAGCCATTCCCTGAAGGAGTTCGGGCATGGCCCTGGGAACCAGATCCAGGTTGAGACCATATGTATCCGCTGACCACTCGACGTGCTTCAAGAATTCGAGCGGCTCCGTTGTGCCGTCGAAGCGAAAATTCCACTCCCGGATTTGTTTCGCTACCCTTGGGTATTCTTGGGCCATAGTCGTCGCCGTGTGCTCGCGTATTGATACCCTCCTCGATGGCAGTGGTGCCAAACTGTGTGGTTGGCGTCTCGTGAGCGTGCTGCTGTGCTGGTTGTCGGTATGCTTAAATGGGCGACATCAACGTTTGTCGTCTCTCTTGCATCAGCAACTTGTCCGCTTTCCCTCGCCGGTGACGCTTTGCCATGAATCGCCGCTAATTCCGCAATTCGCGTGCTGTGTGGTGGTCTGGATTCGTGAGTGTCCACCCACTCTCCGAATTGTCGACGCATAGCGTCCATTGTGCCACTCAGCTCCACTTTGAATTCTTCTCCATACTTTACTACTTCCTCCTTTTTGAGGTTGTATATCCACGCACGAACCATTTTTGTTCTTTTAATATACGGTGGCTCGAAGCTTATTCTGATCAGTGTCAAAGAAAAAAAGGAATCGCCTGCCATAAAGCTAACCATTCATTATTTTTCAAAAATTCCAAAGACCGATGGTAGGTATATATATTAACCACCAAAATTAATGTATGACCCCAATACACTGGGGGTTCCCCACCCGCTAGGTAGGATTATAAAAATGTAGCATGCTTTTAGGCCGAGTTTTCATTTGGAGCAGGTACATTGTGGACACCTGGGTGCCATAAAACCCGGATTTTTTACCTAAAGTTGAGTATTTTCGGTATAAGTAGACCAATCCTTCGTAGTCAGTATAGTTTTATCCTGCATCTCGGATGCAATAAGCCAACAAGGACTATGGACAAACAGACTATCACTAAACTACGAAAACTCATCCTGGAACACCACAAAAACGGATATGCACATCGCCAAATAGCTGAAATGGTCAATCTGAGCAAGTCAACGGTGTATGACATCATTCGGCGCTTCGTCGACTCAAATCGGATTGAGAACAAGGGCAGAAAGGCACCAAACAAGATTTTCACCGAAGAGGAAGAGCGAAGGATCACCAGGAAAATAAGGGGAAATCCCAGGCTACCGACTCCAAAAGTGGCTCAACAGGTGGAGGATGAAATGGGGAAAAAGTGCTGTGCGAAAACTGTGAGCAGGGTTCTGCACAAATTTGGCTTCAATGCCTGAGTACCACGAAAAAGCCCTCTATAAACGCGAAAAATAAAGGGACTTGGATGACGTTCGTCAAAAACCACTTGGATAAGGATTTGGAGTTCTGGAACACAGCCATATTTGCAGATGAGTCCAAATTCAACATTTTTCACTCAGACGGACGGAATTGTGTGTGGCGACAGTCCAATACTGACCTGAATCCCAAACACGTAAAGGCAACAGTCAAGCATGGTGGAGGAAGTGACATTTCGTGGGTTTGTATCTCGTCAGCCGGATTCCGGAATTTTGTGATTTTTTAAACAACAATGGACAAGAATGTGAACTTCAATATGCTAATGGAAAATTTACTTCAAAGTGCCGAGAAGGTAGGAATCCGACGTACTTTCCGGTTCAACCAGGACAACGATCCCAAGCATAAGGCCAAACTAGTACAGTCCTGGCTCATCAGGAACTGCCCCCACATGATAATTCCACCGGCCCAGTCTCAAGATTTAAATGTTTTTGAGAATTTGTGGGCTCTGCTGGAAAATAACGTCCGGAAGCACAGCATATCCAGCAAAGAAGACCTCAAAAATGCTCTGCGGGATGAGTGGAGCAGAATCAGCCCAGAAGCTACCAGGAAGGTGGTATCTTCCATGAATAATAGGTTAAGGAAAGTGGTTAAGGCTAAAGGATATCATGCTAAGTATTAACATCCTTATTTAAGTTTTTATAATGCAAATATATTATTTTATTTATACTGATCCAAATAAAATTTCCCCTCAAAATAGGGTACTTTTTTACATAACTCTACCTAGCGGGTGGGGAAACCCCAGTGTATTGGGGTCATATATTAATTTTGGTAATTAATATATATACCTACCATCGGTCTTTGGAATTTTTTAAAAATAATGAATGGTTAGCTTATGGCAGGCAATTCCTTTTTTTCTTTGACACTGATCAGAATAAGCTTCGAACCAGTGTACACTGGCATGCTTTTAGGCATATTTTTCATTTGGAGCAGGTACATTGTGGACACCTGGGTGCCATAAAACCCGGATTTTTTACCTAAAGTTGAGTATTTTCGGTATAAGTAGACCAATCCTTCGTAGTCAGTATAGTTTTATCCTGCATCTCGGATGCAATAAGCCAAAAAGGACTATGGACAAACAGACTATCATTGAACTACGAAAACTCATCCTGGAACACCACAAAAACGGATATGCACATCGCCAAATAGCTGAAATGGTCAATCTGAGCAACTCAACTGTGAATAACATCATTCGGTGCTTCGTCGACGCAAATCGGATTGAGGACAAGGGCAGAAAGGCACCAAACAAGATTTTCACCGAAGAGGAGGAGCGAAGGATCACCAGGAAAATAACGGGAAATCCCAAGATATCGGCTCCAAAAGTGGCTCAACAGGTGGAGGATAAAATGGGGAAAAAGTGGTGTGTAGAAACTGTGTGCATGTTTCTGCTCAATCTTGACTTTAATGCCCGAGTACCACGGAAGAAGCGCTTTATAAGCGTGAAAAATAAAGGGACTTGGATGACGTTCGCCAAAAACCACTTGGACAAGGACTTGGAGTTCTGGAACACAGTCATATTTGCATATGAGTCCAAATTCAAAATTTTTCACTCAGACGGACGGAATTGTGTGTGGCGACAGTCCAATACTGACCTGAATCCCAAACACGTAAAGGCAACAGTCAAGCATGGTGGAGGAAGTGACATTTCATGGGTATGTATCTCGTCAGCCGGATTCCGGAATTTTGTGATTTTTGAAACAACAATGGACAAGAATGTGTACTTCAATATACTAAAGGAAAATTTACTCCAAAGTGTCGAGAAGCTAGGAATCCGACGTACTTTCCGGTTCAACCAGGACAACGATCCCACGCATAAGGCCAAGATAGTACAGTCCTGGCTCATCAGGAACTGCCCCCACATGATAATTCCACCGGCCCAGTCTCAAGATTTAAATGTTTTTGAGAATTTGTGGGCTCTGCTGGAAAATAACATCCGGAAGCACAGCATATCCAGCAAAGAAGACCTCAAAAATGCTCTGCGGGATGAGTGGAGCAGAAGCTACCAGGAAGGTGGTATCTTCCATGAATAATAGGTTAAGGGAAGTGGTTAAGGCTAAAGGATATCATACTAAGTATTAACATCCTTATTTAAGTTTTTATAATGCAAATATATTATTTTATTTATACTGATCCAAATTAAATTTCCCCTCAAAATAGGGTACTTTTTTACATAATCCTACCTAGCGGGTGGGGAAACCCCAGTGTATTGGGGTCATATATTAATTTTGGTGGTTAATATATATACCTACCATCGGTTTTTGGAATTTTTTAAAAATAATGAATGGTTAGTTTATGGCAGGCGATTCCTTTTTTTCTTTGACACTGATCAGAATAAGCTTCGAGCCACCGTATATAAAGTGTGGCAATTATCGCAACCACCAAAGTTGGGCGCCAGTTGTAACGAAAACAAAAGCTTAGCAAGATTGATCACAACGGTCGCCGACGGCATTGAGACAGCGCTCGGCACCTGTTCGCTTACTCACGGTTATTAGCCAGGACGATACCAGGACAAGGCTAGGACGGGGACATCATGCAAATGGACGCTTTGCTACTTTCTGCCACACTTAGAAAAAAAATTTACCATATTTTTGTCAACTCTCCTTATTATTCAGAAAGTGTATATTTGAAAGTCAATTTTGTTATTTGGAAATTATTTAAAAACAATTTTTTACTTACGTATTTGGAAATTATTTGTAAAATAAAGAAAAAATTGCTGTTTTCAGATTAATTTTCAGAGCCTTTTAACTGTTTAGAAATTTATTTCTTAAATGAAATTATTTGTGAACAAAACTTTTTGGGTTTCCGGGTGCTTTTCGAAGTATTTCTAAATTTTAGAAATTGGTTTTCAGATAGCTAAAATGTATTTCTAAAAACAGGAAAAACTTTCTTTTAATCAGATTGTTGCTCTTGAATACGCCTCGATTTTTTGTACTGTGTGTGTCAATAGCCTTTTTCACCTTGCAAGGATTGTCGAGTGTTTGAGTAAGCCGTTGTCGGTTGTCCTGTCCGTTTCGCCTGTCCGTTGTCCTGGCAGTCATTCGGCCACGTTGCCTGCCAGAGCTGACGTCAGCCTAGTCGTTCATCCTTTTGGCGCACATTTTATTTTACATAATTTGAACATTTAAGACGTGCCTGGGCATAGCCAAAAGGATTTAGTTTTAGTTCATGCAGCCAGTGCGTAGTTTTTCTTTGGCACCCCGAACCCCCCCTTCACAAAAGCTCTCCCCTGCTCTCCAGTTCATACGCATCCTTTACGCCCCAGTGAATTTTATGGTTGCTAAATTTGCCAAACCGCCTCCTCACTCGATCCCTTGTCACCCAACGCATTTTGTGCTTCTTTTTGTTTAAAACTTGCACGTTTGCTCTTTTGCCCATTTTGTTGCTTGCGAAATTTAGAGTTAACCCAAATTGTCGGCTATTGTCGGCTATACTAAGAGTCGCTCATAATGCTTTCATGGCTCAATATGCATTCTAAAATCAACAGCATGTGTGATTTTCCAAAAATGCGGCTAGGGATGGGAATGCAAACGGGGTAGCTAGGGTTGGGCAGATCCAGAACTTATAAAGAGCAAGAGTAATAATAAAAATCAGGAATATATGCTTACATTAAGTGCAGACTGTAGTAGAAGTGAAGGGGGTGGTAAAAATCTTAGCCGAAGAATATATTCTTAAATGGAGTGGGCAGAAGAATCAGTATGGACGAATCTGGAATATATGCCTGCATCAAGTACAGATCGTATCCAAAGCGAAAGTGTCAGTTTATATATAATCTTGGAATATGTGCTTAGATAAAGTATTTTACACTGGAATGTAAGAAAATGTCTCCGATCCCCTAAGATATATATATTCTTGATCTACCTATCTTTCCTTCTATCTGTGATATCCGTATCTCTTTCTATCTGTCTGTCTATCTGCGCACAAGTCCTTTACTTTTAAATCCATCTTGTTAAAACTAATCATGCATGCGTCTTTTTGCAGAAGGCAGTAAGAACGTTAGGACCGACTTTATTGGATCACTATATCATATAGCTGCCATAGGACCAATCTGTTGAAACACGAATTCATGTAAAAGACTTTTGCTTAACCAGGTTTCTTCATGAGACCCGCAAGTGTTGTCCAAAATCTTATTGAGATTAAACTACTATATCTATGTAAAAATATATATAGCTGTAATTGGAACGATCTTTAGAATTATCAGTTTTTAAATGAAACATTTGACTTCTTTTTTTTTTTTAATGTAGCAATTTAATTAAATATTGATCAACCTATTGAAAGGTTATAAAATATTGTTTTGAAGACTGTATACATAATAGCGGGGAATTTGAATTAATAACATAAATAAATAATTGGTTTTAACATATTACAATATACGTAACTTCAAATGTAAGATTAAATATAACATTTGTTGCACATTAACGAAAAATATTTGACTAATGACACAGAAGTCGTTGTGCAGCGCAATGTTGCTCACATAGGGTGGAGCACCTGAGATGTCTCTTAGCTCCTTGTTCTGCATGACCTGAATTTGATTAATCCATGATTTTGCTGCTGTGCCCCAAAATGGAATCCCATATGTCCATGTGGGCACGATGATGCTCCTGTACACCAGCAGCTTGTTGCTCAAGCTGAGTTTGCTGGGTGACTTCAGCAACCAGTTGAGTTTCTCCCTTTTGGATCTACACACGGCTGCGGTGATCTGTATGTGTTTGCGCCAGGTACGTTTCCTGTCCACATGCAAACACAGGTAGCGAAAATGGTTCCCCTGAGGTATGATCGTGTTGTTGAGTCGGACAGTTGGAATGTTACCACTCCTGAGCGCAAACTACAGTGCTGAGACTTGTTCTCATTGACGCAGATGTTCCACCGGTTGGCCCATGTACTAAAACCATCCAATAACCTTTGCGTAATCGCTGCTGCTCTCCAAGCAGTGGAGGAGATAGCAAGGAACACAGTGTCATCTGAGTATGTGGCAATCAGCGTTTTTCTGGCTACCGGAATCGGCCAGTCCGCGGTGTACAATGTGTACAAGGCAGGTCCAAGGACACTACCCTGCGATACACCCGCCCCGATGCTCATAAAAGAACGGCCAAGCAGGTAAGACCTGAGCAGTAATTACTGCTGGCAGCGACTTCCATATTAAAGTGTTGGCATCCTTTCAGATTGTGCAATTTTACACAGCTTTTCTGCATATTAATACACTTTAAAATCGAAGCATTCCTGCTGCTCACCAAAATAGACATTAAGTAAAAAGCAAAATTGTGGATCTGATGGACTTAGTTGTATATTCTCACTTGTGTAGGTGGGACCTCTGATTGGCCTTGGGGGTCAATGGATTATTGTTCATTTCAATTTAAAAATATATTTCACTTGTCCACAGAGGATTTTCTGTTGGTGGCTAATATTTGTATTTATTTAAATGCGTCAAAGTCGATGAGACTTGCAAAACCAATACTCGCTCGACTACTACTTCGTCTCACAGAGGGCGTCGGCAAAAGATCGGCTTGGTATACGAAAAACCCAAGCATAACCTTAGGCATAATAGTAAGTTACATCTAGTAAGTTAGACAGGAGCACTGCACACAGCGGGAGGCCGTTCGCTATCCGCAACCTGCGACCCGCCTGGTGGCCTCAGCTCAGCCCCATCCGAACCATCCCACTAGTTCTTCAGACAACAGGGGTGGGTTTATTGATCAGGGTAAAATTATTATTGCTTCTCTTTATTGAGGGTAAGTTTATTGATCAGGGTAAAATTATTTTTGCTTCTCTTTATTGAGGGTAAGTTCATTGATCACTGTTAAAATGTTTTTGGTTCTCTTCTATCACCTTCCTTCTCATTGGTTAGATCTCTTAGGATACCTCAGCAGCTACCGCACAAGTGAACAGCTACATGAGTTGATTTTTTTTTTTTTAAGGTGGGTTCATTGATCAGTGTAAATTTATTTTTGCTTCTCTTTTTAAGGTTGAGTTTATTGATCAGCGTAAAATTATTTTTTGCTTCTCATTTTAAGGGTAGGTTTATTGATCAGAATATTATTTTTGCTTCTCTTTTTAAGGGTGAGTTCATTAATCAGTTGAAAAGTATTTTTGGTTCTCTTTTCGAACTTTTGTTGACATTGACTAGAACTCATAGGACACCTCCCACCTAATGTTTTCCCACATCCTAATTACAGCATTATTGACGTAAACTGATGTTGAATAGATACCTCGCACCTACGTTTGGCACGTGCAGCTATCTTCTTGTGTGTCTAAGTATGTTTTCGGCCCTCTCCATTTTCTCCCTTACACTCTGTTGGAGTGTCGCTCCTTCTATTGATTTCACATTAATTTGAAATAATAGCCTGTTGTGATTTGTATACCTGCAGACTTCATACCTAGGTTTTTATAGAGTTTATTATGTTTAAATAAAAAATTTTTTTTGTGCTTACGTTTTCATAGTATATTTAATTTCTTATTTTTACAGTGTATTTTTAAAGATAAATATTTATATTAAAATATATCATTATTATTAGTGTATATTCAGTTGAACCTCTTTCTTAGGTTAGTGTATTGAAATATAAGACGATCCAGTTTTCTTTTATATGATACAAAGTAGTGGCAAGCACATGTATCGACTCCTTCTAATGCATCATTCGAGGACCATGAGCACACCGTCAAGTGCTTCCCATATTTTGATTTAATAAGGTGATAGTTTTCATACTCTAAGAAATATTCTCGGTATTCCTCCAACAGTTTGACATGCTCAGGGAAAATAATATCCTTAAACTCCTGGAGGAAATTATCAATTTTCCTCACATTTGTTTTAAATCCATATTTTGAAATTAGGCCCATAATGTTGTTCAAAAGCAGAAATGCAACTAAAGATTTATTTTTCTACTTTATTTGTAAGAGCCTATACTTGTGTCACTTTCTTTTGTAATACTTGTCTATACTGCTTTACATCTTTTTTTTATTTCTTTTCTCATCTTTCTTGATATTTCAAAACATAAGCGAGCTATGTCAATTGCTGCTTCATGTCCATACGTTTAATCTAAATCTAAAAGTTGTACATCAGATTTTCCCATCTTTGAACATATAGGGATAATGTATTTATTATATATATTACAAATTTGATTTTTCAGCAACGTGTTCCAACATAAGAATGATGTTAAAAATATCCCTAATCTTATGAAGGCTCTCCATGACTCACTATCAATTTCAATTTTATTACCATATTGATTTAAAATTAATATGATTGCTTTCAATCTTGGGATTATCCATTAATGTATCAGGCATCAAGAACTCAAACTGCTCAAGCCTTAACTGGATATATTCCTTTAATGTTATTAATTGAAGCCATTCCTCTTTTCCAAATCCAATGAAATTGCGCTTATGTTGCTGCATCCAAACCATTGGTGTAAATCCTCTCGTTGTTGAAAAGCCACACTTTAATTTTAATTGTAGATTAACAAAATACTCAAATCCAAAAATTATTTCATGATCTTGAACTTTTCTCGAATTTCTAGATTTTGTTGAAGTGTATCCATATTGATTGAAAAGTTGGCTCAAACTAACTTGCAAGTGAATTGTTTGCGCTATTTAAGGTGGAGAGTCTAGACTATGATTCACACTACATTTTACGCATTGTACACGAAATGATTAAGATAGACAGAAGCTCACGTATTCTTCTCGACTTCCAGTATATATTTGGAAATGAGAGACAAATTTTTATAAAAGAATTGGCCTTAATGCAAACTGTATCAATATACTCGATATGCCTTCGAGGTAGTTGAGTAGCCGACCATTATGCATTCTTCTGATCTTGATTCAAATTTACCCTTATTCGAACCCTTTATTAATGCATATGCCTTTGTACCAAATATACGTAAATGCGCCACTGTAGGAATTTTCTTCGTCCAGTAAGTATAGGGAATATCACCAGATAGACCCCGCGTTACACATCTGTTTCTGATGTAACATGCTGTATTTACTGCTTCTGCCCAAAAGGATGGAGGCGCCCCAGATTGCTTCATCATACAGCGTGCCATGTCGACCAGGGTACGGTTCTTTCTTTCTGCCACGCCATTCTGCTGAGGCGTGTGCGGTGTTGTGAGGCGTCTCTGGATTCCGTTGACCTCCATGTGCTTGTCGAACTCTTTGTTGCAGTACTCAGTCCCGTTGTCTGACTGAAGTGCTTTAATCTTCTTACCCGTGAAGTTCTCTGCTGCAGCTTTATATACTTTAAAAGCTTCCAATAAATCTGACTTCTGTTTAAGAAAGTGAACTTCACAATAGCGCGAATAGTCATCTATAAAAGTTGCGAAGTATTTACATCCTCTCAGGGATTGCGTTTTCATTGGGCCGCATACATCGCTATGAACTATTTCCAATGGTTCACTCGTACGTTTTTCTTTTCCACTTTTATAAATGCTTGCAGTTTGCTTTTCGCTTATGCAAATTTCGCATTTCGACAATTTTCCATTCTCGCATACTTTCATGCCATAGGCTTTACCACTTTTAGCCATCCATTTCAAATCGCTTTCATTCAGGTGTCCCATTCTATAATGCCATAGATCAAGGTCGTTTTGACCACCATGAATTATACTATTCACTTGATGCTTTTCGCCATTCACGTAGTACAAGTTACCGTATCTTTGCGCACGTAGCCGAATTTCGTTATTTTTCATAACAAGTGCTTCATTTTTCCGAAAATGAACTTCAAAACCATTGTCTGTGATTTTGGAAACCGACATCAAACTTTGGCGCAAATCCGATACATAGAACACATCTTTCAGCGTTACGTCAGCCCGTTGCTGCTGCTTCTTAACTGCGACTTTAACATTACCAATGCCACTAATCCGTGTGGTCTTATTGTTTGCCAAATGCAAAGTCTTTTCGACTTTTGCAATATCGGTGAACATGTTCTTATTTGAACTCATGTGTGCCGTGTATCCACTATCGAGACACCAAAGACCATTTTTTTCATCGGCAGAAAAGGCCATCTCTAACGCGTTTAGCGAAAGCTTGTGAGGAGCCATATAGCCTCGGCAAATAAATCTATATAAAATATACATTTATGCTATAAGCGCCCCTCACAGTAACTGTATATCAGACCGATTGCAGTTGCGGGGTTTTCGCTCTCTTTCGCCCTCTCTCTTTCTCACGCAGGTTGTCAGCCATATGAGCGTGTCTGACACACATGTCGGTCAGGACATATGCCGTTATGGTGTGAGGAGTATGGCGAGCGCAATATCGCCATCCATACTCGCACTAACGGCAGACATAGGCTGGCGCCATCAAATGGTAGTGAAAAATTACCAAAGATCACGCCACCGAGACGATCATGTGATCTTTGGTACAGTCGCGACAAAAGGCTGCGACTTGGGCTATAAAAAGAGCAGCTCAAACGACAGAAGCAGTCAGTCAGAAGATATACGAGAAGGAGAAACTCTGTCGAAACAGAGTCCGATAATCAGATTTCAGAAGCGCGGAAGCTCTGAACAAAATCTACGCGAGTGCAGCGGACAAGTAAAACGACAGTGAACATTACAAGTGTAAAAGTGTACGTCAAACCGGACGACACACAACCAAACAGCATCGAGGGACTCGGGTGAACAATACACCAGCCAGGAGCATCGAGGGATTCAACGCTGCCAGGCCTAAGGCAACACAGGACATTAAGGCCCTGAAGTTAGAAAGAAGTGTAAATCCTTGCCACGCTTGAGTCGTAGCGACAGGCGGAATCCGCATAAAATCCAACGATCCCGAGCGAGACCGAGTCTGTTTAAGCAACGCGTATGCGAGCGAATCCGAGGGTATAACCGGAGTGCCGTATGGTGACGTTGACGGGCAGACGAGCGTCTCGAACTCTCTTAGTTGGTGCGCGGATGTACCTGTAGCAAAGCTCTCGCGAACAGGAGAACTCTTCGAAGCTGACCAGGGGCTGCAGTGAACTGATATAAAAACCAAGTGCCATCGACAGTGATAATATCCAGCGCAATTGTGAATTAAATAGAAAATTACAAATAAAACCAATCATTCCATTTAATATATATAAAATTCCTTGTGTTGTTGATTATCGCATCGCGATCAAATATAAATTTGTTGCTCGAACCCGCAGCTCGACTGAGTTTTGCTAAGCCGAAAGAAAAGGTTCGTTACAACTGGCGCCCAACGTTGGTGGTTGCGATAATTAACACACTTTATATATAAAGAAAAGAACAAAAATGGTTCGTGCGTGGATATACAACCTCAAAAAGGAGGAGTTAGTAAAGTGTGGAGAAGAATTCCAAGTGGAGTTAAGTGGCACAATGGACGCTATGCGTCGACAATTCGGAGAGTGGGTGGACACTCACGAATCCAGACCACCACACAGCACGCGGATTACGGATTTGGCGGCGATACATGGCAGAGCGTCACCGGCGAGGGACACAGTACAAGTTGCGGATGCAAGAGAAGCTACGAACACTGATTTCGCGCATTTGAGCATACCGACAACCAGTGCAGCAGCGCACGCGAGAGACAACCACCACACAGTTTGGGAAACATCGGCACCACAGCCATCGAAGAGGGTATCAATACGCGAGCACACGGCGACGACTATGGCCCAAGAATACCCGAGGGTAGCGAAACAAGTCCGGGAATGGAATTTTCGCTTCGACGGCACAACGGAGCCGCTCGAATTCTTGGAGCAGGTCGAGTGGTCAGCGGATACATATGGTCTCAACCTGGATCTGGTTCCCAGGGCCATGCCCGAACTCCTTCAGGGAATGGCTCTGAAGTGGTACGTCGCAAATAACCAGCACTGGACAAGTTGGGAAACTTTCATCCAGAGTTTTCAAAGGTACTTCCTCCCGAGAGACTACTTTGAGAACTTAAAAGAGGAAGTTAACCACAGACGGCAGGCAATGAACGAGCCATTCAAAGCGTACATGGTGGACATGCAGACGCTCATGCGGCCACTGCAATATTCGGCGGACAATCAACTACAAAAAATTTACAATAACAGCCTACCAGACCTGCGATCATTCGCACGGCCAGATCAGTTCAGCGATCTGGAGGAATTGATGTATTTGGCCGTCGTGTGTGAGGAGCTCGAGGCCGATAGAGAAAAGCTGAGACAGCAGAGCCGCATGGATCAGCCGAATTATAACACTCCACAGCGAATGCGAGTAGAGCCGCAACAGAGACGCGTGGAGCACTCGAGGTACAACGCCCCACAGCAGTGGCAATTACAACCTCAACAGAGACGCAGGGAACCACCGCGACGACATATGGAGTCACCACAGACGCGCCACTACCGCCAAATAGAGCCAGCGCCAAGGCAAGACGGCCCACGGCTTATGCGGATAGCGGACAGTGGACGCACACAGAGAACCGAAGCCGACACGGGCCCCAGACCAGCCCCGAGGACGAGACGCGACAATATACAAACACATATAAATAATACAGCGATGGCCTGCAGATGTTGCGGCCAGGAGGGACACCGTGCGATAGAGTGCACAAATCCCATGCTAGATTATTGTTGGATATGTGGACGTATCGGCGTTCGCACGCCAGTATGTTGTCCGTCGGGAGAAGGACACCGGCGTCCACCACCGAGAAGCGAGCGGCAGCCGAACAAGGGCAGCCCCAAGACGCTAATCGGCAGCCTGCAGGACGAGGGAGCACAGCTGACAGCGGTCGTAGAGATCGGCAACTGCCAGTACAAGGCTACGATCGATACAGGGGCCACAAGTAGTTTCATTAGCGAGAAGCTAGCTCGTGGACTGTTTGACGTAGGCCGGCGACGCGCAACCGACCTGCGAATCCGCATGGCAGATGGTCGAAACAGCGGAGTCCGAGAACAAGTCGAGGTGAATATCAGACTCGGAAGGAGCAGTATGGATATTGCTCTACTGATACTCATCGATGGCTTAGTTCTCGGATGGGATTTTCTGTCGGGCATGGGAACGGTTTTGGAGTGCGCTGGCCTGAGGATAAATATACCGGGAAAGGGAATTCGAGAGCATCAGGAGGAGAGACTGTACATAGCAAAGACAGTCAAACCAGCCAGGAGTGGTACAGATGCCAAATCTCGACAGCCCCGGAAGCAGACATGCCGGAGAGTCTCAACGGTGGAAGACGCGATGGACCAAGCGAATAAAAGGGCCACTGGATCCAAAAGATGCGAACCACCATACACAAAAATCCCAGAAAGTTTCCAGACTACATGGAGAGATCCGGAAACTTATACAGGCACATCCCTCACAGAGACGGAACCGAGGATGTGAAAGCCTGGAAATTGTGTGTGCCAACCGGCAAGAGGATACAAGTCCTAAAGGAGGACCACAACACCGCCGCCGCAGGACATACGGGGAGTCGAAAGACAATAGCCCGGGTAGCAGAGCGTTACTATTGGCCAGGCTTATATAGAGACGTAAGAGCATATGTCAAGCAATATAAGTCAAGTCAATTGCCGCGGTCGAGGCCTCTCAAGATCAGTCAAGGCACTACAACCTTCGCCGAAGGCAATGGAGCCCCAAAGTCGCAGATAGGGTGTGGGTGAAATTACACCACCTATCGAATGCGGCTGAGGGATTCGCAGCCAAGCTAGCACCGGTGATCTGTAAATTAAAGAACACGGCGGGTAAGCGTATAAGGACGGCCCATGTGAGCGACTTGAAGCCGCACAGCAAGGAGGCGGGTGAGTCCCAAAATCCCAAAAATTAAAAGAGGGGGGAGGATAAGTGTGACTCCAAAAACAAAAACTGGAATCACACTTATACACCTGAATAAAATAAAAAAAAATATATATATATATAATAATAAACAAGAAAGGGTAAGAATAAAGCAAAAAGAAAGGGTATACAAAGGTCGTATACACCTATATACATATAAAACAATAAAATAAAATACATGGAGAAATTAAAATAAACGCCCAAAAGGAAAGGGTAAGAATAAAACAAAAGGAAGGGTATACAAAGGTCGTATGCACCTACATATCAAAAAAATAATAATAAATAAATATATATATAGTGACATATCCAGATCACGCTGATCTCTCATGTCCACGCACACTGCGACCGCAACAGCAGCGCACAAGAAACGCCGTCCCAGCGATCACAACCCAAAGTGTAATACAACACCTATTGCATTCTACAAGCGAGCTAGCCTAAAACTCAAGTGGGCCACCCGGATTAGAATCCGTTAGTGCACTCTACAAGTGAGCTAGCATAAAACTCAAGTGGACCATCGCCAGACCCAAGCGGGCCATCCGACACCTCCACCAATAGGATAGCAGCGACACATGTGCAACATCGCAGAGGAGGCAAATGCGAGGTTTCATTTTAAATAAACTACTAGTATAAGTCGGAGAGTGATTTTGTACGTGAAGCGGAGAGGACGTCTGTTCTTTTAAATAAAATCTTTATATTATCCTTAAAAACCCGTTGTCCTCTCCCAAAACTCCCCAAAAACGTAATTGGCGCAGCCGGTAGGATAGCAAAATTGTGAAACGTCGTGATCCTTTACAGGAAACGTACTAGTGTTTCGCGAAATTGTTATCCGCATAAGGACCCCGTGAACCTTTAAAATCTCGGTAGGATAACAAACATTGTGAAACGTCGTTTATTCCATTCAGGAAAACGTACTGGTGTTTCGCGAAATTGTTATCCGCATAAGGACCCCGTGATCCTTGAAAAATTTACCTTTTTTTTCCTCAAAAAGTAAATCATAAAATACGCGAAGCAAACGACGAAAAATTTTTTTTTGCATTGAATAAACGTTTAATAAATAAATAAAATAAAATAAAATTATTTCACCGAGCGAATAAAACAACACAAAACAACAAAATGGTGTCAGAAGACACATTGATCCGATTTTACGGACATCTCTGGAGACCACGATCCTTCTATGACGAAGATGATGAAATGGGAGCCTATTTAGGAGGTATCGAAAATTTAAAGGCATACTACCACATCGAGGACGCAAGCAGAAGCAAACAACATTGGGGGCGATACAACAAAATGATAGTGGAAAGCTGGGCTAAGCTGAGGGATTGGCAGACCGTTGTGCTCGAGCCACTCACCAAATCTGGACCCTCGACTTTGGCAGGCTTCGTAAATTATCTACTGAAAATAGACAAATCGGAAAAGGACCTCAAGAGCGTCATGATCAAGCAATTGAATGTGTTTCTATCCGAGCACACGACTCGTTTCGTTGATCGTCTGTTCGATGCCATCGCCAGCAAGGAGTACCTAACTTTGCCCGTTCCCATACCAGAGACCACGATAGTCGTTCCCGAACTGAAGCTGGACCATGACCTGGAGGTTGGTACCAATCAGCAACTGCAGCAACAAAAAATTAACAACGAAATCATCATTAAGGAACCCGCGTCCGAAGCGTCCAGCGCCCTCGTCAGCAGCACCAGCAGTGCCTCAATTGCCACAGAGGCCAACACAACAAGTAAGAACGGCATATCAGAAACTAAGATTATAATAAATTACATAGAATATAAAAACGAAAATGAGGATGAAGAAAATGAAAATGAAAATAAGGAAGAAGAATTTAAAAACGAAAATAAGAAAGAAGAAAATGAAAAAGAAAATATGGAAGATGAATTTGAAAACGAAAATATGGAAGAAGAATACAAAAACGAAAGTAAGGAAGAAGAATTTGAAAACGAAAATAAAGAAAAAGAATATAGTAACGAAAATAAAAATAACGAAAATAAGAAAAAGGAATATGAAAATGAAAATAAGAAAGAGAATATAATAACAAAAACAAAAAAAAAGAATATGAAAACAAAAAATAGAGAAATAGAATATGAAAATGAAAATCAGGAAAAAGAATATATTAACAAAAAATAAGGAAAAAGAATATAGTATCGAAAATAGGAAAAAAGAATATGAAAACAAAAACAAGAAAAAAGAATATAATAAGAAAAACAAAAAAGAGAATATGAAAACAAAAAATAGGGAAAAAGAATATGAAAATGAAAATCAGGAAAAAGAATATATTAACAAAAATAAGGAAAAAGAATATAGTAACGAAAATAGGGAAAAAGAATATGAAAATCAAAATAAGGAAAAAGAATATAATATCGAAAATAAGGAAAAAGAATATGAAAGCAAAAATAAGGAAAAAGAATATAAAGAAAATAAAGAAAAAGAATATAGTAACGAAAATAAGGAAGAAGAATATGAAAATAAGATAAAAGAATATAATAACGAAAATATGGTAGAAGAATATAATAACGAAAATACGAAAGAAGAATATAAAAACAAAAATAAGGAAGAAGAATATGAAAATGAAAACAAGGTAAAAGAATATACTAACGAAAATAGGGCAGAAGAATATAGGGACCCACCACTAACAAAAGGTATACATTCAGCATACAGTACCCAGTTGAATAAAATTAAAAAGATCAATAAGCTAACTGACAAAAGAAAAACTTACGAAGTAGATACGAACTATAGAGAAATGCTACTTATTCAAATCAAAAATAACAAATCCATTCAGAAAATAAAAAGCATGACAAAACAACTAGATAGCAAACATTTCAAAGAAACGAATAGAGGCCGAAAAATCACACTTTATAAAACAAAATTTAAAAAGAAAAAGAAAATAAATATGAACAAATTTAATTAAATATTGATCCACAAAAATTATTAAATATAAAAATATTTACTTGCATAAGAGAACATACAAAAACAAATAATACCTTGTTAATCATAAGCTTAACATTAGTGACAGTATTGTCAATAGTAATAATAAGCTATTCTTTGTTCAAATTCAAAAATTTACCTAAACAACTAATAATTAAGTATAAGAATAGTACAGCACCGACACCACACGTCGAACAAGAAAACCAAGCAACCATCGAAAACGCCAACAACTTACAACTATACCCTACACTCTAACGCTTGAGGACAAGCTCATTTCTAAGGGATGGGGAAGTGACATATCCAGATCACGCTGATCTCTCATGTCCACGCACACTGCGACCGCAACAGCAGCGCACAAGAAACGCCGTCCCAGCGATCACAACCCAAAGTGTAATACAACACCTATTGCATTCTACAAGCGAGCTAGCCTAAAACTCAAGTGGGCCACCCGGATTAGAATCCGTTAGTGCACTCTACAAGTGAGCTAGCATAAAACTCAAGTGGACCATCGCCAGACCCAAGCGGGCCATCCGACACCTCCACCAATAGGATAGCAGCGACACATGTGCAACATCGCAGAGGAGGCAAATGCGAGGTTTCATTTTAAATAAACTACTAGTATAAGTCGGAGAGTGATTTTGTACGTGAAGCGGAGAGGACGTCTGTTCTTTTAAATAAAATCTTTATATTATCCTTAAAAACCCGTTGTCAGTTTCTTCATTTGGCGCCGCCGGTACAGCACTCCCCAAAAACGTAATTATATATATATATACATATAATTAAAATAAAAGAATAATAAGAATAGCACAAATAAATAAACGTTTGCTTATCGCTGACAGAAAATAGGCAACAACGCTTGCACTATGGAGAGCGCAATTGCAACGACCGCCGAGAGAAAAGTTTTTGTCCGCTCGTGCAAATGAGAGCGCAAGCGCAGCGACCGCCGAAAATGTTTCGCTCACCGCTTTGGACGAAACGAACAACAACAACGCTTGCACTATGGAGAGCGCAAGTGCAGCCACCGCCGAAAATGTTTTGCTCGGCGCTTAGCAACAGCAGATTGTCACACAAGTGTAGAGGCGTGCGCTAAACCAAAATCCCGTTGGTTAGTCACGCACACTAGTGTCGAAACATGCACCGGTAAATAGAACAACCCGAGAGAGAGGGTTAAGGAACACGAGTGCACACACCCACACACAAGGTATAGAAGGAGGCCACAAACACGCGCGCAGCTTCTATACAAGTCAGTACGATCGCACAACCAAGAAGCTCATGACGGCTGTGAGCATGGACGGCGATCGCTGCGTCCACGCAGGCGGGTGATTTGTATAGTACGCGTGTGTGTACGTGTTGTGTACTAAAATAAAAAGAAAGGGAATCAAATAAAATTGTGATATCAGTTGGCAAGGATGAAGCGCAATGCAGGCGGCACCAATAGCATGCGCTTAAATCGAATCAAAAAGCCATAGCAGCAGTAGCAGCCAATACAAAAGCAAGCAGCACAGCTCGAGCAGCAACAGGAACAACCTGAATTAGAATCTGTCCTCGAGTCTGATGCTGGACAAGTGGATACAACACTGGAAGGATACGGTCGGACGCATCATGACGGGGTGCAAATCATCCCATCAGCACAAGCGTCGCCGTTTGGACAGTGGAAGTCTTCCACTACCGAAGAAAGGGGGGAGTGTGAGGAGCCATATAGCCTTGGCAAATAAATCTATATAAAATATACATTTATGCTATATGCGCCCCTCACAGTAACTGTATATCAGACCGAAATTCGGCCCTGATTGCAGTTGCGGCGAATTCGCTCTCTTTCGCCCTCTCTCTTTCTCACGCAGGTTGTCAGCCATATGAGCGTGTCTGACACACATGTCGGTCAGGACATATGCCGTTATGGTGTGAGGAGTATGGCGAGCGCAATATCGCCATCCATACTCGCACTAACGGCAGACATAGGCTGGCGCCAGCAAATGGTAGTGGAAAATTACCAAAGATCACGCCACCGAGACGATCATGTGATCTTTGGTACAGTCGCGACAAAAGGCTGCGACTTGGGCTATAAAAAGAGCAGCTCAAACGACAGAAGCAAGCAGTCGGAAGATATACGAGAAGGAGAAACTCTGTCGAAACAGAGTCCGAGAATCAGAATTCAGAAGCGCGGAAGCTCTGAACAAAATCTACGCGAGTGCAGCGGACAAGTAAAACGACAGTGAACATTTCAAGTGAAAAGTGTACGTCAAACCGGACGACGCACAACCAAACAGCATCGAGGGACTCGACGAACAATAGACCAGCAAGGAGCATCGAGGGATTCAACGCCGCAGGCCTAAGACAACACAGGACATTGAGGTCCCGAAGTCAGTGAGAAGTGTAAATCCTTGCCACGCTTGAGTCGTAGCGACAGGCGGAATCCGCATAAAATCCAACGATCCCGAGCGAGACCGAGTCTGTTTAAGCAACGCGTATGCGAGCGAATCCGAGGGTATAACCGGAGTGCCGTATGGTGACGTTGACGGGCAGACGAGCGTCTCGAACTCTCTTAGTTGGTGCGCGGATGTACCTGTAGCAAAGCTCTCGCGAACAGGAGAACTCTTCGAAGCTGACCAGGGGCTGCAGTGAACTGATATAAAAACCAAGTGCCATCGACAGTGATAATATCCAGCGCAATTGTGAATTAAATAGAAAATTACAAATAAAACCAATCATTCCATTTAATATATATAAAATTCCTTGTGTTGTTGATTATCGCATCGCGATCAAATATAAATTTGTTGCTCGAACCCGCAGCTCGACTGAGTTTAGCTAAGCCGAAAGAAAAGGTTCGTTACAAGCTCATCGTTTTCTGCTGTACCTGCACTGTTCTGTTCATTTGTTTTGCACTTCATGTTCAGTTCATTTTTGCAGTTCATTTTCTGTTCACTCTTCTTTCGTATTCATTTGACAATTTCGCGCCAAATGCCCAATCTTACCACAGCTGAAACTTTTTTTGTCCTCACGCTGCACTTTATCGCTTCTTTCTACTTTGCTATTTCTCTTTACGTCTTTCCGACGACTAGCGAACATTGCATTTTGCTCTTCGCGATCCATGTTATTTTTACGCGCTTCTGATTCTTCCTGAATTTTGACGCGGAGCACATCGAGGTGGGGCAATTCATATCGTGCTTCCATCGCGCATCTGAATATTTTATAAGAGTCAGGCAAACTGTATAGCAATAAAATTACTAACATATCGTTTTCAACCGCGACACCAATTTCTTTCAATTTTTTCACTGCGTCGAAAAAATCATTCACATGTTGGCGCGCACAAGCGCCTTCATTCATTCGCGACAATATCAATCGTTTTAGCAGGCTTGCTTTGCAATTTCAACCAGCATTCCTTCGCCGAATTGCAATCTTCGATTATAGCCAACTCCGATGGGCTAATCGACAACAATATGTCCGCGCGCGCCTCTTCATCATATGTTTTTCATATAGCTCGCTCTGCCACATTTTCTGGGCAAATCTTTGTTCCATCGACATACTGCCATAATTTGTTCTTCACTAATATGGCACGCATCTGCAGTTTCCACGTGTCGTAGTTCTCCGCACACAATGGCTCAATCTTAATAAGTGCGCCTGCCATTTTTCACGACTTCGCAACTTATTATCCACGTGTTCTTATTTACTTATCACTGGGCCCATAACCTGTTGTAATTTCCTTACGCACAGCTCTTAAGTTAACAAGAAGACGATCTTTGATTGTTGTTGATTAATTCTTTATTTAAGAAATCGATGCGACTTATTTGGCGGTCTGAAACGAAGTGCAATTACATGGTATGATGAAATTCATTTTTGACGAACGATCAGAGTTGCCAGATCGTTGTATTTCATTCGCATGGTTGCCAGATTGTTACATTTGTATTATGTTTACATTTTGCAACATTATCAAATATACTCCGCTAAGTTTTAAGTTATATTGAAACACTATAAGGGCTGAGAAATAAAAAACCTATTATAAATGTAAATATAATGTCACATTTTTCTTTAATGGCCAGCTCAACCCTTAAAAAGCCTCTAAACAATCAACCTGCAAATTGCCCATCATTTACATTTGGCGATATTTTAGCATTCACTTTTTAAAATAAATGAAACACTCACATTCAATTTTTCGAATTTGGACTTTCCGCCACCTTTTCATATCACATCCACCCGGAAAGAGAGCTAGCATATTATTTTAGGCGCCGCAAACAGCGCTCGCATGCATTTCATTCCTCCAACGATTTTCTTAAGATGATTTGTTAATGATTTAAACGTTTCCTCCAGTTGATATTCAATTGTGGGTTTCCCTAATTTAATGCTTTGGAATTTTCTTTCAGTGCGCTTCTTGTTTTCGTCATGATCGTATATGATCATCCATTTTTGAGCTCTTAAAAATATCAGATATAAAGCAAACAACACCTTTGCAGGTTGTTTCTGGTTTTTGAGCGGTTTTTACTGTTATCATGTGGTTTTTCGCTGTTTATCATGTGGTTTCTGGTTTTCGAGCGGTTTTTTACAGTTTATTATGTGGTTTTTCGCTGTTTTCATGTGGTTTAACATGGTTTAATACGGTTTAGAAGATTAGGGGGAAATCGAAGTGATCGACCTCACCGAGGAGGGCGAAGGAATGGAGCCCACCTTACCGGAGCTGCTACATCATCGTGAGGAAATCGAGGTGAAGGGCAACAGTGATGAGGAATGAGGAACAGTGAATGGAGTCCACCTTTGCGGAGCTGCCTAATGAAGAGTTCATCAGAATGGAATTGGATATATTTAAACTTTTGTATTTAATGATGTGTAAAAACCCTTTATTTTAGGTTAGTAAAATCAAATAAATAAACATAAATGTTTGTGTTTTTTCTTTTCTATATGCATAAATATCAGATGTAAACCGAACAGCCCCTTTGCAGGTGGTTACTACTTTTATATATTATATGAAAATACCCTTCATTTTCAACTTATTGAAATCAAATAAATAAACATAAATTATAAACAAAAATCTTGTGTTTTTCATTTCTTCTTCTTCTTCATTTAACAAATTACACACACACACGCACACGTAGACATTTTTGAATCATGAATAACTTACAATATCAATTTTCTTCACAGTATGTGAAAATGTAGTCTTCTTAAAATAAAATAAAAGAGTGACATTTTATTTACTTATTTTATTTAAATAATGAATATTACTATTTATTTTATTTATTCTGTGCTAGGAATTAATTCTTAAATGTGCTTAGGCACACGTTCGAATGCAATCTCTCTTATCATCTCTAAAACTTAAAGTTGATTTTCTTACTTCATGTGTATGCAAAATTAATGACATTAGATCTAAACGTCAACATGCTATCTCTAGATGACCTATTTTATTTTATTTAATTTATTTAATTTATTTTTTATTTTTATTTATTTATTTTTTATTTCTTTTACAGCCAATCCTTAAAGCTGTTTATAGTTAACTTATCTAATGCTAACTTTTTTTACTCCTTTGGAATTTTAAATGCATAGCGTATCTGTACATAATCCGGTATATATTTAAAGAAACCATTAGTCTAAATATCCATATAATTGAACTGGACTTTCTCTTGGAATTTTAGCTACATGTAATCAAAATAAAAATCATACATTTGTCACTTTGTTAATTCCAAAACAATGAAGCCTAAATACGCAGGCTTATCATGTACATTATATAGACGAACCACTTGAAGCGCATACATATCTGTAGAAAATTGGGCAGAACTATGAAAACTGGTCTTTGCTATAAGGGCACGAGCACCCAACCTATCACAGATCGTGGTTTCCCACGATGTTACAAATTTAATATCTTTACGTTTTCAACGTTTTCCATCGTCTTTCCATATACTGCGCTGCTTAATAATTTAAAAAGCTTTTTTCAAAATTAATTTTTGAGAATGTTCTGAGATTTGTATTTAAGTCTATATACTTTCAAGCCAGGGAGAGTGATTAAATTCCACAATCAAATGAATATCTTTTGTAAATTTTGGGTTATTTCTTAAACATTGTTGAAGGTTTCTAAAACGGATGGGATACTTTGTTTTCGACCATAGGTCAGCAACAAGTTTTTGAACTTTAACCTCTGGAGTAGACTTTTCATTTGACTGAGAAAAAGGTTGATTATTGTGTTAATCATGAAGAGAGTTTGGGTACAAAAGATCAGTATCGAGAATGTATCCAGACTCTGACTTTTAGTGAAAGATGAAATGTCGAATGAATTTATTTCAGCATCATTAATTCATCTAAAACCATAATATGACAGTTGATGAGACATAGCCCAACCATATAAATTAATAGCATTTATGTACATAAAAAATTCTGATTTCTTATTGCTATTATAATTCTCCATATATAGATGGTTGGCTTTTGAGTACCGCTTACAGCACTGGACTAAGCCCTCACGAATGACCATTTGGATAAAGCTAAACATAATAATATCTGTAAGCAATTGCAGTTCTATTTTTGTTGTCTTTAGCATTGCATCCCATGAAAGACCAGGTGTTGTATAATAATGGGCGAGATCTAATGAATAAATTTTCTTGCAAATAGCTCGAAAATTTTGAAAAACATCGGCAAGTAGTAAAACATCATCATCAAAACATCAAACAACTCCATGTAATCTTTTGTGACTTTGACATTTGAAAACTATCCAAACACTTTGAGTGAGTGTGAGTGTAATCTTCGAGTGAGCATTCTTTATTTGTTAAGCTATTAAAGAAATTATCTCTAGGGGGAAGAGCAGACTCATTTAATCTGCCCTCTGAGTTGATAGACTCATGTGGAAAGCCTCTCTTTCTACGTAAAAGCTCCAACTCGTTATCTAATGGGACAATTTTTTTTTTTTTTGTAACTAAATTGCTACTAAGTGCATCTAGACTTGATGCCATGAAACGGAATGTATCTAAGAATCTAATCTCAAGGTTTTTAACATTAGATGCGTAATGAATATATCTTGAAAGTGAAATATAAAACTCCTTATTAAGGTTGTCGGAGGCAGCAGCAGCCAACAACCAATTAATTATAATCATAAAATAAGTGACGTAACTTTCTAACGTAATTTGCATGCCCATCCCTGGGTTTTGTCTTTGCATTCTTTCATCTTCACCTTGCACATGCAAGTTCACCGCACACTCTCGATTTAGCATTCGTCGGTTGTGCATGTGCAAAACGGAACACGCGTAACAAATATATCAAACAAACATACAAACATAAATACATACACATATAATTTGAAATACAACAAACCATGTAAACCAAACCTACACATTATAATATAAGCATATGGAGTGAACATTGCATAAATAGGAAATAAAGAAATAACGCAAAATTAATAAAATTCAATTCAAACAGCTGCTCAGCGGCTGGTTCGAACATAGGTGAGCGTGAAAAAGACGCTGTCCTCAAAACATTTGGTGACCCCGACGTGATTTTTTTTATTTTATATTTAATTTCGTTCATGTGTTGTGTCATGTGCAAGTGAAAGGTTATTAACTATTGTGCTAATAACTAATCTAAGCGTCTTCTGCATATTCCGATGCAAAGACCAACATACACTCCCGCGCGCACACACACATACATACATAATTTCGTTCATGTGTTGTGTCATGTGCAAGTGAAAGATAATTAACAATTCGGTTAATAATAAATCTAAGCGTCTTCTGCATAATTCGATGCAAAGACCAACAAACACGCTCGCACGCACACACACATACATACATTCAGTTTCACTCTCAGTGAAGTGCAAGTGAAAGATTATTAACCATCGTGCTTAATAATCAATCTAAGCGTCTTCTGCATAATTCGATGCAAAGACCATCAAATACGCTCGCACACATACACACATTCGCACATTTTCGCTTTCGTTTTCATTACGCGCGTGTACCTTTTTTTTGTCTCCGTTGCCCGCTCACATTCTTGCATTCGCATATGCTCGTAAGTGGTACAGTTGACCAACAAATCATTAGTTGCGCTGTGCAAGAACTCTCGTTAACGCAGCGGGCAATCAGCGGTCAACCGGTACTTGCCGTTAACTTTGTTTGCGTTTCGTTCTTCCGTTGTTCGCATAACAACAACATACATTTAAATCTACGCACATATTTGACAGTGCTGATCGAGTGAGTCAATCGGGACTATCAATTGAAATGGCCAACGAATCAAATTCTAATGCGGCTCTGCCCTCTGACCTTGACTTCTACAAGGCAAAGGCAAGATTCAGTATCGGCACTCAAGCATTTAATGATTTTTAACCAGTGAGCAGCTGATGCGCTTCAATGAAGCTGAGTTGCAGGCCAGATGGATTTAAGCAGCGAAATGCGCCTTAGCTTTGATGCTGCACAATCCAATCTGGAGAAGCTTGATCTTACGGAGCTGTCCACGGACGCAAGATGGCAATTTGACCAAGTCAGCTGCGAGGTGACTTCCAAGCTCACTGGTGAACTCACCAGCATGCGCAAGGCTTCGATACTCCATTCCACACCAGTCCGGAGTAATACGAACGAGCCAAATGGTAGCTCAAGAAGCGTGGCGCGTCTCTCCAGATTACCACAATTTGAGCTTCCACGTTTCGGCGGTGCGTACATCGACTGGCCCGATTTCTTCGCCATGTATAACACTGTCGTCGGCCAGAATGAGGAAATAACGAAAGTGGAGAAGTTTCAACATCTGCGATCATGCCTAGCTGGACCTGCGTTGGAAGCGATTCGCGCATTTGAACCAACGGAGGACAATTACGACAGAGCCATGGAATTGTTGATAAATCGATTTGATAATAAATTGTTGCATTTTCAGGCACACATCCGTTCCATATTCAGGCTCTCAGGTGTGGACAAGGGGTCGGCAAGCAGTCTGCGTCAATTGAGTGACAGCATCAACTTCACATCCGCGCGCGTTGCACGCAGTGGCATCTGCTGACGCCGTTGCAGATGGGTTGCTGATTCACCTGATCACATCCAAATTGGATCAAGCCACGCAGGAGAAGTGGGAGGAAGCACTACCCCTGAAAGGGCTACCAAAATGGACCGACATGTCCACATTCTTGGAAAGAAGATGCCGCATGATGGAAAATTTAGAATTTGCCACGGCAACGCACACACCTGGCAAGCATGTGGGAAAATCGTATGTACAGAACCGCAATACACAAATTGTCAACAGCGCTCAATCTTGTGTCTTTTGCGAATCTGCTGATCATGATTTATTAAAATGTACACGATTCACAAATTTAACTCCCACCATTCGCTATACAGAAGCTAAAAGGCTGCACCTCTGCTTTAACTGCCTTCGCAAAGGGCATAGTCTACAGCAATGCAAGTCTGGTCACTGCAAACATTGCCAGCAGAAGCACCACTCATTGCTACATATGGACACAAGTTCGTCTGCATCTCAGCTGCCCGACACAACGCGTGCTCAAGGCGCATCACTTGTTTCCTTATCCACATCGCCACCTAGAGCCCTGAAACACCATGAGAACGAGTACGTGCTGCTCGCAACGGCCATCATACTTGTCAGAAATCGATCTGGCACCTTCGTACCTTGCAGAGCTCTGCTGGACTCAGCATCGCAGCTCAACTTAGTCACCACTCGTCTCGTCAACCAGCTTCAGTTGGAACCACGCCGCTCGAATATGTTGGTATCAGGCATAGGCGAATCTTCTCTCTCGCTCAACAAAGCAGCTGACATTGTGGCACAATCAACTACTGGCTCATATCAAAGATCATTTTCTGCAGTCGTAACGCAAAAGATAATTGATTATCAGCCTCCCTTCGATATAAATACCACAGGATGGAAAATACCCAAGAACTGCCACCTCGCTGACCCGCTGTTCTACAAAGGTCAAAGGATTGATATGCTGATTGGCGCTGGCATATTTTTCGACTTGCTTTGCGTTGGGCAAATTCGACTGGCAAATCATTTACCCACGCTTCAGAAGACCAAATTAGGCTGGATAGTTTCTGGAGGCTGTGCCATTCCCAACCACTCATCCCTAGCTGCTCCGATCAAGCATTCGGACACTATTGAAGAAGTTGCTGAAATTCGTCAGCAGGTCAAGAAACCCATGCGGCGGCAGCAGCAACAGCACCGAAGCCACAAACTGCCGGTTCAGCAAGCAGCAGCAGTAGCAAACTGCAGCCGGGTTAGCAATGAATCTGTTAGCAAGCAGGCGGCGGGCAACCACATAAATCAAACACAGCTCAGCGGGCAACACCAGCTAGCGAGCGAAGTCGATGGCTGGAAGAAGTTGGTGCGCAAAGGTAGCACCCAACAAACAACTATTGTGGGCGGCTCCTCCTCTTCCTCATCGGGCGCTGCATTGTCGCTGGGCTCTGGCAACGACAACAGCAACAACTTGCTGCAACATCTGCCAGCGAGCGCTCATCAGCATCATCTCAGCCGGACACATCATTTGGCTGCATACAACAAACCAACACCACTTCTATCGCGAAATGTCTGCAATGTTGAACTCACTACCTCTTTGTCCCATTTCAGAAAACGCAAGCGATCTAGAAGCTCTCACTCTTGGGCATCTCCTGATTGGAACTCCATACGCCAATCATACACTCAACGGGCACGCTTAGCTCAGCGATGGCCAGCGTCATCCACATCATGTTCCTGCACCATGCTGGTGTCCAAGGCGACTGGTGTGCCGATGTCAATTGCCTCGTCGGCGCTGGGTGGCTCCACAACAATTCGCAGTGCGCGAAGTCATCACGCTGGTGTCCATGGCGACGGGTGTACCGATGTCAATGGCCAGCGTCATCCACATCATGTTCCTGCACCATGCTGGTGTCCAAGGCGACTGGTGTGCCGATGTCAATTGCCTCGTCGGCGCTGGGTGGCTCCCCGTCCAGTCATCCGCTGGTGTCCAAGGCGACTGGTGTGCCGATGTCAATTGCCTCATCGTCATCCACATCATGTTCCTGCACCATGCTGGTGTCCAAGGCGACTGTTGTGCCGATGTCAATTGCATCATCGTCATCCACATCATGTTCCTGCACCATGCTGGTGTCCAAGGCGACTGGTGTGCCGATGTCAATTGCCTCATCGTCGGCGCTGGGTGGCTCCACAATAATTCGCAGTACGCGAAGTCATCATCATCACCATCATCAACAACAGCAACAGCACCTGAATCAAAATCATAATCATAGCCACAGCCAGAGCCACAATCATAATAGCCACAATCGAAGAACCCGACATAACATATCTCTGGAAAGGACGGCGTCTCGCGAGCTGCAATAATCAAACCTGCAGCTGGCACCGTCAAAGGAGCCGTTGGCAGGATCGCTGTTCTGCCCCCTTAGACCAAGTCGGTTGAAACCCTTGCGCTTTCAACGGGGGGAGTATGTCGGAGGCAGCAGCAGCCAACAACCAATTAATTATAATCATAAAATAAGTAACGTAACTTCATAACGTAATTTGCATGCCCATCCCTGGGTTTTGTCTTTGCATTCTTTCATCTTCACCTTGCACATGCAAGTTCACCGCACACTCTCGATTTAGCATTCGTCGGTTGTGCATGTGCAAAACGGAACACGCGTAACAAATATTTCAAACAAACATACAAACATAAATACATACACATATAATTTGAAATACAACAAACCATGTAAACCAAACCTACACATTATAATATAAGCATATGGAGTGAACATTGCATAAATAGGAAATAAAGAAATAACGCAAAATTAATAAAATTCAATTCAAACAGCTGCTCAGCGGCTGGTTCGAACATAGGTGAGCGTGAAAAAGACGCTGTCCTCAAAACAGATTTATTAACAAAAGTCTACTATGGTAAAAGGGTATGCTACTTGTTTATGTGAGATATGTTAGGCCGGGCATTATCAGCTGGCTTAACATAACCTGCGATCCACATTCTCTCTCTTGGCAATGCAACCTGCTCTCAGCGCACTCAGCGCTGTTAGCAGCCTCCACACAGCGCACTCAGCGCTGTTATCTCTACATAAATGTTAATATGTTACCAGTCGTAAATTAACCTTGTACAGCTAGCCAACGCAAGAAGTTGAGCTAATACTTTCAAAGTGAAAATAAATATATCTAGTGATAAAAACCCCGCCTTTTATTGAAGGAAGAAAGAAGATTCGGAGAAATACGCCCCCCTACATTTTCATGGTCCTTCGAGCCGGATATAAAGAAGTAACTTGTCTCCGCTCGCCCCAGCTCGCATCGGTGGATTTTTCCAATCAACATCACATCAGATAAGTACATCCAACTTATCTCTATCCAAAATACAGTCCGCTGAACTGCCAATTCCTGGCCTTCATATTTCCAAATACCATAAGGTATTAATGTCCGAATAATTGTACGCAGAAAAAGGTGCGCAAAGTGTAAAGTTAAAATTGTCCCCTAAGCAGCCATTTTTTGCGACTATCCAAAGTCCAAAGGGCTCACAATTTCATTTACGCAGACTTATATGTACCCCAAACATAAAGCCACACGCACTTTTTCATGAAACGAGTACAATTATTTTTTCATTTCCAAATTAATTTCCAAAGAAAACTCGGCACAATTTTGCCGCCGCAAATTTAAATTTTATTTTAAACATACATATATTACAAACATACATATGCAAAACACAATCCAATTGCATACAAACATACATATGCAATACACAAATCTTGGCCGTACACTGCACACCACATACATACATACATTTTTAAACATATAACCATATATCAAAATAAAATAATAATTTGGCCGCACACACAAACACAAAGAGATTAATAAAATAACAGACGGCATAACACGAAAACTATTCACAATTAAATTATTTGCAACCATATGTATGTATGTAACCAATTCCAACAGTGACGGCAAAGAATAAATTCAATTAACGTGTGTTATTGTTTTTATTATTATTATTATTGAGATAATAATAATAATTCTAAAATTGTTCACGTCAAACATATTGTTTTTAATTTCATTTTCCGCTGACTTTAAGTGCATTTATTGATTTGTCACTCCGCGTCAATTGCACAGTCAGCTGTTTTTATAATCACATGCGAGCACATCCAGGGCTGCAGTGACATAAGAAATATTTTTATGCGAGATCACTGTTCCAACTATTCACAGTCACGATCATTATCGCTAAAATAAAATAAAAATTGTAATTACACAAAATTCCCGTCCGTTCCGATTCCACTCGTTCCAAAATAATAAAAAAAATATTTTTATTTTTTTGTGTGCAAATTTCTGCTTTATTTCAAATTTCCCGACCGAATGTTCCAATTCCACTCGTTCCATAATTATAAGAAAAATATTTTTTTTATATATTTTGTGTGAAAATTTCTGCTTCGTTCTCTGAGTATCTATATCCATACATATGAGCTCAGAGGACAATTCCAAGAACAAGAAGCAATTATCCGTTCCTCCACAACGCGATATCAAAGGTTCGCCCAGTTCCCAATCGTGTGCCTCCAAGAGACCATCTCCAAGGTCGTCGGCTTCAAAGGTCAAAAGTGACCCAGCTCCTACAGGGAATATAAAGCTTGTCAACTCAAAACAGCTCATTCCAAGGAGTCCGACAGGCACACGCTCTCGAGTTAGCAAAATCCTGAACTCGAACAAAATGGCTTTGAACGATTTTATCGCCATTTCCGACAGACTTAGCCATTATGAGGCTATGATCAACGTTCCGTCCTCCACTCCTGCCACAGTATACACACTCGAGATCCGACGAGACCAAATCCGTTCCCTGTGGGAAAAGGTCGAAAAGGAATACGAGTTGTGCTCCAAAACTGCGATCCAAGGGGAAAGCAGTGAAGACAGTGCGATTAGGCAGAATAAGTATTTCCATTGCTATTCTGTCTATGAACGCTGTGCAGCTCAGCTCAGTGAGCAAATCGCACAAGCTGCGGCTGCAAGCAGACCGCAGCCAGCTCCACAAGCACCTCCGATAATGCGAGGCTGCAGACTTCCTCCCATCGACACTGAAGTTTTCAGTGGAGATTACCTCCGGTGGCCCACGTTCAGAGATCTGTTCACAGCAGTCTATATAGACAATCCCAGTCTATCCCAGGTCGAAAAGCTATTCCATTTAAATGCTAAGACCAGCGGTGAGGCGAATACTATTGTTGCCAAATCCCCGCTAACGAATGAAGGCTTTCAGTCAGCGTGGCAACACCTGACTGAGAGATTCGAAAATAGAAGACTGCTTGTGAACAATCAACTCAAAGTGCTGTTCAACCTTCCATCCATATCCCATGAGACTGGAAGTTCCATCAAGGACCACCAGAGCACCATCCAAGGGTGCCTGAACGCGCTAGAATTAGCCAAGGTCAAGACTGACAATTGGGACTGTTTTCTGGTCTTCCTCTGTTCCTCGAAGCTCCCAAAACTGACTCTATCATTATGGGAGCAATCCTTGCATAATAAGTCAGAAATTCCGACTTGGGATGAGCTCAATTCGTTTCTATTAGAGCGATACCGCACCTTAGAGGCGATAGAGGACATGAAGCCAAGTACAAGCACGCAAATACCACAAAGACCTACCCGCAAGGTCAACTCTTTCGAAAACAAGATTTCGATCAAGTCCCAATCGTGCAGCCTATGCTCCAAAGAGAATCATCCGATTCGCCTATGTCCGCAATTCCACGAGATGTCTGTCAAGGACAGAGCTGCGTACATAAAGCAGCAACAATTGTGTTTAAATTGTTTTGCGAGAGGCCATCTTCTCAAAGACTGCACAAGTGCACACAGCTGCTTCACGTGCAAAGGTCGTCACCACACACTCCTTCATCGTGGCGACCCCCCTTCCTCAGAAGCCTCCGCAACAGTTACTATTCCGAGTAACTCCCCAGAAACACAATCATCTCCACAAAGTCCGAGAAATGTTCAAACATATTTCTCTGCAAACACACAAGGTGTCTTGCTTGGCACTGCCCTTATAAATATCTGGCATGCAGGTATCAAACATAAGGCACGTGCATTGATTGATTCGGGTTCGGAAGCAACCTTCATCACCAGTAGGTTGTTCAACCTGATCAATCCTCCGTTTCAACCCGTCCAAGCCCAAGTCAATGGCTTAAACCAAGCTGTCGCAGCCAAGCCTAAGAAGTTATGTCACTTCCATATAGGCTCTCCAACAAGGCCTCGACTTCAAATTGAGATTTCGGCCTTTGTCCTTCCACATTTGGCAGGCAACCTACCATCGTACTCAATTCCTGAGAACACGTTGAAGGACCTGCCAAATATCCAGTTGGCTGACCCGACTTTTTCAAGGAGCTCGCAGATTGACGTGCTATTAGGCGCAGATATCATCCCGTCCATACTACTCGGCGGCTCCATTCCAAATATTTGTGGGACTCTGTTAGGACAAGAATCAATCTTTGGATGGATTCTCACAGGTCCAATAACACAAGGCATTGCCAAACCGATTTCAGCTTTCACAACAAGAATTTCCTGTCACCCGAAACCTCCATTACAGAATCTTCTCACAAAATTCTGGGAGGTGGAGGATCCTTATTCGAGTCCTATAAGAGACTCAGATTCTGTATGTGAAAAGAATTTTATCCGCACGCACACATCTCAAGCACCCCACATGGATCCCAATCGCATTGTACACGGTTCCGCCGGTAGCACCGGCAGCACTGCGGAGGAATTTCAACATCCGCAACTAGCCACCATTACGGCGACAAGCCTCGCCAGCTGCAATGCGGCTGCGGCGAGGGCGGCCGTGAACACTTTATGAGTTACGACAGTTTCGTGCCGCCATCCCCGATCGGCAGCTACAGTCCGGTAATGCAGCCAAATCCGGCGCATTACGCCTCCACTACGGTCAACACGCCGCACCGACATCTTCAACAGTTGCAGCTGCCCACCACACTGGACAAGCAGCTGAGCAGTTTTCAAAATCAGGCTGCAGTTGCGGCCGTCTCGTCTACCGCAGCGGTCGGCGCGGCTGTCAATAAAGTTGCCTACGACTACTATAGTGAGAATGCATCGTCCAGCGGGGCCTCGCCTTCGCCCACAACAGTCGCTCATTCTACGCAGTCGGCATTCGCTCAGCTAACGCCGTTTGTTGAGAGCAGTTCCACCACTGGACCACCTCCAGCTGCAGCGATTGCTCCACCCACAGTTGGTGGATTGCCACAAGAAACTTCAACTACAGCAACACCCTTTGGTCATCAAGCGCCCTTTGCGCCCACATATGCAACTCCTGCTATTTTTAATCCATTAGAAGAAGCAAAAGCAACAGAAGTTGCCTTATTTGCAGCTCCTGCACAGGAAGACCCACTCTTTCGCAGCTCCACCGCCTTCTCTTTTTGTGCCACAGACGATCACAGCCACAGAGATCGGTGCGTCTGCCACTCTACCAAGCGCTTCTCTCTTCGAACCCGTCTCTGTACAAACAGCCACAATTCAGGAGGTACCTCCATTCCAAAGCTCAGTCGCTGAACTATCCCAAGGACTTCCCTTATGTCCAAGTGCAATAGTCGGCAAACTATTTGCACCGCAGCCACAAACCCACAGACTTCGCCTAATTAAAGGAAACCCAAATAATAAGCTATTTTCCTTTCCTCTTTTACAGTTTCTTTTTTCTTCTTTCGTTTTACCAAGGAACAACATGCCTTCCCGCAAAACCGCTACGACGATCAATCGCCCCACCTCAAACTCTTTCAGGTGTAGAGTCTGCCGAGGTGTCCACGCGCTGCGGAAGTGCCAGCGTTTTCTTCGCCTTTCCGCAGAGAAGCGGTTGAGAGCAGTGCTCATTAACCACTACTGTCCGAACTGCTTGGCCCATAAGCATTCCGAGGGCACCTGCCGCAGTGATGCGTCGTGACGGGTGTGCGACGGACCACACCACACTCTGCTCCATCTGCGCGATGCCGATCACGTGCCAAGGCGTCGGCGTCAAGTAAAGGACACCCCTTCTCCATCCCGAGCCGTCAGCAAGGAGCATCATGATAAATTCTCGAATGTTGTCTTGGCCGACGAGGGATGGCACACTCCAGCGACTATCTCGCTAATTTTAGGAGCCGATGTGTATCCTCACATCATCTTGCCGGGCATGCTTCCGTGTCAAGGCGGCCTTCCCCTGGCTCAAAACACGGAGTTTGGCTGGATGCTGACCGGCAGTTGCCGGTCCTAAGGCCACATCTATTTTTTATTCCATTTCCAATGCTGCGCATTGCAAGGGGGGGAGAATGTTTATGTGAGATATGTTAGGCCGGGCATTATCAGCTGGCTTAACATAACCTGCGATCCACATTCTCTCTCTTGGCAATGCAACCTGCTCTCAGCGCACTCAGCGCTGTTAGCAGCCTCCACACAGCGCACTTAGCGCTGTTATCTCTACATAAATGTTAATATGTTACCAGTCGTAAATTAACCTTGTACAGCTAGCCAACGCAAGAAGTTGAGCTAATACTTTCAAAGTGAAAATAAATATATCTAGTGATAAAAACCCCGCCTTTTATTGAAGGAAGAAAGAAGATTCGGAGAAATACGCCCCCCTACATTTTCACAAGGTATTGTTAGTTTTTGTATGTAATCTTATGAGTTTATGTTTTTATATTTAACAATTTTTGTGAATCAATATTTAAACAAATAAAAAAACAAATAACAAATTTATTGTTTGTATTTATTTTCTTTTTCTTTTTGAATTTATTTTTATAATGTACGATTCTTCGGCCTCTATTTGTTTCTTTGAAATGTTTGCTATCTAGTTGTTTTATTATGCTTTTTTCCTGAATGGATTTGTTATTTTTGATTTGATAAGTGGCATTTCTCTATAGTTTGTTTTTACTTCATAAGCTTGTCTTTTTTCGTTTAGCTTATTGATTTTTTGAATTTTATTCAACTGGGTACTGTATGCTGTATGTATACCTTTTGTTAGTGGTGGGTCCTTATATTCTTCCTCCTTAATTTCCTTTTCATATCCTTCTTCCTTATTTTCGATTTCATATTCTTTTTTCTGATTTTCCTTTCCATTTTCTTCTTTCTTATTTTCATTACTATATTCTTCTTCCTCATTTTCGTTATTATATTCTTCTTCCATATTTTCGTTTTCATATTCTTTTTCCTTGTTTTTGTTTTCATATTCTTTTTCTTTATTTTCGTTATTATATTCTTCTACCTCATTTTTTGTATTGATAACGTGTTTTACAGTATTTGTGAAAGTCAAATTGTCACTCTCTTTATACTGAGTATCGTTAAATTCAAACAAAACTCTTGTTAACTTGGATTTTTCTTCCTTATTTAGGTGTTCTAATCTAAATTGGTTGCTTTCCACTAATTCGATTTCCAATGCGTATGCTGTATGTATATCTTGTATTAGTGGTGGGTCTTCATATTCTCCTTCTTTATTTTCGTTTTCATATTCTTCTTTCTTGTTTTCATTTTCGTATTCTTTTTTCTTATTTTCATTAATATATTTTTTTTCTTATTTTTGTTTTAATGAAAATTGGAAGTTATTAAGTTTAACAAACTCATCCTCGTAGTTGATCTCGCTTTTACAATCCTTAACGAAGGTTCGGCCTAAGAGGATGTCAAATTTTTTTGAAAAATTATGTATGTAAAACTTCTGATCTGTAGGACAAAGCTTGCTAGGGGCTAAAGATATGCTAGTTTTCATTTGTACTTCCACACATATGGTGTGACAAGTAATATTTTCTGTGAAAGTTTCGTAGTTAAGGAAATTTTTATTCATTAAATTTACTGATGACCCTGTGTCTATTAGGCATCGCATTCGTATGTTATTCAAAATTATGTTTATGAATGGGGTTTTGGATTCCTTTCCGAGGCTGTTTGATGAAAATTTGCCTCCCAATCCATTTTTGATTGACCACTGTTACTGGGTCGTTGTCTTTTTATGAGTTGGTTAGGTGGTCTATTATTATTATTATTTGATTGGTAATTCATAGGGTTGTGTATTCTGCCCTCATTTAATTTGTGCTGAAAGTCATGATACAATGGTTCGTTAACCATTGCTTCATTTTGTGGATACTGATTAAAATTTTGTTGCCTCTCAAAATTCTGATGATAATTTGGGTGAAAATTTTGTTGATTTCTTGGGTTCTGATTGTAATTTGGAGAAAAATTTTGTTGAGCTCTTGGGTTCTGATAATAATTTTTATTATGATACGTATTATTTATAGGTATTATTTTGTCAGGTATGCGGTCCTCGTATAACCCTAGTTCTTGGGCTACTGCTTTCAGTTTATCAATTGTGGATATGTCGTATCTTGCTAATTGCATATATAATCTGTCTGGTAGTCTCTTATTTATTACGTCCCTAACTGTATTACATAATGCATTTGTTTTGACGACAGCGCCTTTTTCACGCTCACCTATGTTCGAACCAGCCGCTGAGCTGGTGTTTGAGTTGAGTTTTATTAATTTTGTATGATTATTTTATTTCTTATTTGTACAATGTTCACTCTATTTGCGTATATTAAATTCACTATTTATTCTATTGACATGTATGGGTTTTATTCACAGTTGAGTGTGTTTTATGTGTTTGTTGAATTACATTGTTTAATATATTTGATTTATTGCGATGCACGTGTTGCGTTTGTATGTTTGTATGTATGTATGTTTGTATGTTTGATTTGATGCGCGTGCTCCGCTTGCCCATGCACAGATCGACGAGTGCTAAATCGAGAGTGTGCGGTGAACTTGCATGTGCAAGGTGAAGATGAAAGAATGGCAAATACAAAACCCAGGGATGGGCATGCAAATTACGTTATGAAAGTTACGTTACTTATTTTATGACTTATAATTAATTGGTTGTTGGCTGCTGCTGCCTCCGACATACTCCCCCCGTTGAAAGTCGCAAGGGTTTCAACCGACTTGGTCTAAGGGGGCAGAACAGCGATCCTGCCAACGGCTCCTTTGACGGTGCCAGCTGCAGGTTTGATTATTGCAGCTCGCGAGACGCCGTCCTTTCCAGAGATATGTTATGTCGGGTTCTTCGATTGTGGCTATTATGATTGTGGCTCTGGCTGTGGCTATGATTATGATTTTGATTCAGGTGCTGTTGCTGTTGTTGATGATGGTGATGATGATGACTTCGCGTACTGCGAATTATTGTGGAGCCACCCAGCGCCGACGATGAGGCAATTGACATCGGCACACCAGTCGCCTTGGACACCAGCATGGTGCAGGAACATGATGTGGATGACGATGAGGCAATTGACATCGGCACACCCGTCGCCTTGGACACCAGCATGGTGCAGGAACATGATGTGGATGACGATGAGGCAATTGACATCGGCACACCCGTCGCCTTGGACACCAGCGTATGAGTTCCGCATGCGAACATGTTGTGAGACTCAGGACGATGAGGCAATTGACATCGGCACACCAGTCGCCTTGGACACCAGCGTGATAGGAACATGATGCTGGATGACGACTGCGCCAATTGATGAGTACGTGCTGAGCCACGATGCGATGAGCGCCGATGGAGACGTATGCAGCAATTGACATCGGCTGACATCAGTCGCCATGGACACCAGCGATGGTGCAGCGTTGCGATGATGTCGACGATGAGCGCCGATGAGGCAGTTGACATCGGCTACACCAGTCGCTTTGGACACCAGCATGGTGCGAGGAACCATCGACTTCGCTCCGCTTAGTGGCTTGTGTTGCGCCAGCCGCTGAGCTAAGTGTTTGATTTATGTGAGTTGCCTACTGCCTCCTGGCGTATGGCAGTTGCTAATCAGGATTCATTGCTCAAGCGCGCGAGCTGCTAGTTCGCTACTGCTTGCTGCTTGCTGAACCGGCAGTGGCCATTGTGGCTTCGGCTGTTGTTGTTGCTGCCGTCGGCATGGGTTTCTTGACCTGCTGACGAATTTCAGCAACTTCTTCAATAGTGTCCGAATGCTTGATCGGAGCAGCTAGGGATGAGTGGTTGGGAATGGCACAGCCTCCAGAAACTATCCAGCCTAATTTGGTCTTCTGAAGCGTGAGTAAATGATTTGCCAGACGAATTTGCCCAACGCAAAGCAAGTCGAAAAATATGCCAGCGCCAATCAGCATATCGATCCTTTGACCTTTGTAGAAGAGCGGGTCAGCGAGGTGGCAGTTGTTGGGTATTTTCCATCCTGTGGTATTTATATCGAAGGGAGGCTGATAATCAATTATCTTTTGCGTTACGACTGCAGAAAATGATCCTTGATATGAGCCAGTAGCTGATTGTGCAACAATGTCAGCTGCTTTGTTGAGCGAGAGAGAAGATTCGCCTATGCCTGATACCAACATATTCGAGCGGCGTGGTTCCAACTGAAGCTGGTTGACGAGACGAGTGGTGACTAAGTTGAGCTGCGATGCTGAGTCCAGCAGAGCTCTGCAAGGTACGAAGGTGCCAGATCGATTTCTGACAAGTATGATGGCCGTTGCGAGCAGCACGTACTCGTTCTCATGGTGTTTCAGGGCTCTAGGTGGCGATGTGGACAAGGAAACAAGTGATGCGCCTTGAGCACGCGTTGTGTCGGGCAGCTGAGATGCAGACGAACTTGTGTCCATATGTAGCAATGAGTGGTGCTTCTGCTGGCAATGTTTGCAGTGACCAGATTTGCATTGCTGTGGACTATGCCCTTTGCGAAGGCAGTTAAAGCAGAGGTGCAGCCTTTTAGCTTCCCTGTATAGCGAATGGTGGGAGTTAAATTTGTGAATCGTGTACATTTTAATAAATCATGATCAGCAGATTCGCAAAAGACACAAGATTGAGCGCTGTTGACAATTTGTGTATTGCGGTTCTGTACATACGATTTTCCCACATGCTTGCCAGGTGTGTGCGTTGCCGTGGCAAATTCTAAATTTTCCATCATGCGGCATCTTCTTTCCAAGAATGTGGACATGTCGGTCCATTTTGGTAGCCCTTTCAGGGGCAGTGCTTCCTCCCACTTCTCCTGCGTGGCTTGATCCAATTTGGATGTGATCAGGTGAATCAGCAACCCATCTGCAACGGCGTCAGCAGATGCCACTGCGTGCAACGCGCGCAGATGTGAATTGATGCTGTCACTCAATTGACGCAGACTGCTTGCCGACCCCTTGTCCACACCTGAGAGCCTGAATATGGAACGGATGTGTGCCTGAAAATGCAACAATTTATTATCAAAACGATTTATCAACAATTCCATGGCTCTGTCGTAATTGTCCTCCGTTGGTTCAAATGCGCGAATCGCTTCCAACGCAGGTCCAGCTAGGCATGATCGAAGATGTTGAAACTTCTCCACTTTCGTTAGTTCCTCATTCTGGCCGACGACAGTGTTATACATGGCGAAGAAATCGGGCCAGTCGATGTACGCACCGCCGAAACGTGGAAGCTCAAATTGTGGTAATCTGGAGAGACGCGCCGCGCTTCTTGAGCTACCATTTGGCTCGTTCGTATTACTCTGGACTGGTGTGGAATGGAGTATCGAAGCCTTGCGCATGCTGGTGAGTTCACCAGTAAGCTTGGATGTCACCTCGCAGCTGACTTGGTCAAATTGCCATCTTGCGTCCGTGGACAGCTCCGTAAGATCAAGCTTCTCCAGATTGGATTGTGCAGCGTCAAAGCTAAGGCGCATTTCGCTGCTTAAATCCAGTCTGGCCTGCAACTCAGCTTCATTGAAGCGCATCAGCTGCTCACTGGTTAAAAACTCATTAAATGCTTTGAGTTGCCGAAATACTGATTCTGCCTTTGCCTTGTAGAAGTCCAAGTCAGAGGGCAGGAGCCGCATTAGAATTTGATTCGCTGGCCATTTCAATTGATACACGATTGACTCACGCGATCAGCACTGTCGAATATGCGCGTAGATTTGAATGTATGTTGTTGTTATGCGAATAACGGACGAACGAAATGCAAACGAAAGTTAACGGCAAGTACCGGTTGACCGCTGATTGACCGCTGCGTTAACGAAAGTTCTTGCACAGCGCAACTAATGATTTGTTGGGCGATTTACAGTTAAGTGGTCAACTGTACCACTTACGAGCATATGCGAATGCAAGAATGTGAGCGGGCAAACGGAGACCAAAAAAAGAGTACACGCGCGTAATGAAAACGAGAGCGAAAATGTGCGAATGTGTGTATGTGTGCGAGCGTATTTGATGGTCTTTGCATCGAATTATGCAGAAGACGCTTAGATTGATTATTAAGCACGATGGTTAATAATCTTTCACTTGCACTTCACTGAGAGTGAAACTGAATGTATGTATGTGTGTGTGCGTGCGAGCGTGTTTGTTGGTCTTTGCATCCTTTCACTTGCACATGACACAACACATGAACGAAATTATGTATGTATGTGTGTGTGCGTGCGGGAGTGTTTGTTGGTCTTTGCATCGGAATATGCAGAAGACGCTTAGATTAGTTATTAGCACGATAGTTAATAACCTTTTACTTGCACTTTAAATGACACAACACATGAAAGAAATTAAATAAAAAAATCACGTCGGGGTCACCAAATGTTTAGAGGAGTGCGCCTTTTTCACGCTCACCTATGTTCGAATTGAGTTCTGAATTATTTGTGATTATTTATTTTTTATTTATACAATTTTTACTCCATATGCCTATATTATAATGTATAGGCTTAGTTTACAGTATGTTTTGTGTGTTCCAAATTATATATGTATGTATTTATGTTTGCTTTGATGCGCGTACTTCACTTGCACATGCACAGTCGACGCGAGCTAAATCGAGAGTGTGCGGTGAGCTTGCATGTGCAAGGTGAAGATGAAAAGTGCAAAGACAAAACCCAGGGATGGGCATGCAAATTACGTTACGAAGCTACGTTACTTATCGATACTTATAATTAATTGGTTGTTGGCTGCTGCTGCCTCCGACAGCATTAGTATATAATATCTTATTGTTTGAATTATTTTCTAATCCTAATTTATTAGTTATAACAGTTGATTTGTGCTCGAGTTCGAGGAACTTACGAAGACTTCCTCCATAATATGTGTTGTATACTCTCCTGATGAGTTCCTCACAAGGTGTTTGAGTTTTGTAGGTAGAGATGAGGATGCTCCGTAGTGTTGCCCAATCTCCTGGTAAGTGTTTGAGTGATGTCTTCATCGCGTCGCCATACAACTGCATCTGGATTGCGCTGTACAGTATGAGTTTTTGTCGCACATCATTGGTTGGGTAGAGTTGTCTCCACCGAAGCTGGGTGTTTGGCGGAGTGCCTGGTTTAATGCGTCCGACATCGTTTTGTTGTTTTTATTTATTTTCGTTGGGTTTTTTTTTTTGTAAATGTTAGCAGCAAAATTTTGTTAAAAATTTTGATTTTTGCACTTGTTGATTGTTTTGAGGACAGCGACTTTTTCACGCTCACCTATATTTTAATTGAGTTATTTTGCTGCGTGATTATTTTTATCTATTCTATTTATTCAATATTCACTTCATACGCTTATATTATAATGTGTATATTACAAATGTATGTTATTCCGTTACAAGTTATATATATGTATGTGTTTATGTATACGTTAGGTATGGTATGTATGTTTGTTTGTATGTTTATTTTGCGTGTTTGACAAATTTGATGCGCGTGTTTCGCTTGCCTATGCACAGCCGACGAGTGCTAAACCGAGAGTGAGTTAAATGAGCTTGCATGTGCAAGGCGAAGACAAAAGGAATGCAAAAATAAAGATTAGCGATGGGCAAGCGATGACGTTATGAAGCTACGTTACTTATCGATACTTAAGATTAATTGGTTGTTGGCTGCTGCTGCCTCCGACATACTCCCCCCGTTGAAAGCGCAAGGGTTTCAACCGACTTGGTCTAAGGGGGCAGAACAGCGATCCTGCCAACGGCTCCCTTGACGGTGCCAGCTGCAGGTTTGATTATTGCAGCTCGCGAGACGCCGTCCTTTCCAGAGATATGTTATGTCGGGTTCTTCGATTGTGGCTATTATGATTGTGGCTCTGGCTGTGGCTATGGTTATGATTTTGATTCAGGTGCTGTTGCTGTTGTTGATGATGGTGATGATGATGACATCGCGTACCAGTGCCCCGGACATTAGCATTGTGGCAGCGCACACCGATGCGGCACGACGATGAGGCAATTGACATCGGCACACCAGTCGCCTTGGACACCAGCATGGTGCAGGAACATGATGTGGATGACGATGATGCAATTGACATCGGCACACCCGTCGCCTTGGACACCAGCGTGATGACTTCGCGCACTGCGAATTGTTGTGGAGCCACCCAGCGCCGACGAGGCAATTGACATCGGCACACCAGTCGCCTTGGACACCAGCATGGTGCAGGAACATGATGTGGATGACGCTGGCCATTGACATCGGTACACCCGTCGCCATGGACACCAGCGTGATGACTTCGCGCACTGCGAATTGTTGTGGAGCCACCCAGCGCCGACGAGGCAATTGACATCGGCACACCAGTCGCCTTGGACACCAGCATGGTGCAGGAACATGATGTGGATGACGCTGGCCAGCGCTGAGCTAAGCGTGCCCGTTGAGTGTATGATTGGCGTATGGAGTTCCAATCAGGAGATCCCCAAGAGTGAGAGCTTCTAGATCGCTTGCGTTTTCTGAAATGGGACAAAGAGGTCAGTAGAGTTCAACATTGCAGAAATTTCGCGATAGAAGTGGTGTTGGTTTGTTGTATGCAGCCAAATAATGTGTCCGGCTGAGATGATGCTGATGAGCGCTCGCTGGCAGATGTTGCAGCATGTTGTTGCTGTTGTCGTTGCCAGCGCCCAGCGACAATGCAGCGCCCGATGAGGAAGAGGAGGAGCCGCCCACAATAGTTGTTTGTTGGGTGCTACCTTTGCGCACCAACTCCTTCCAGCCATCGACTTCGCTCCGCTTGGTGGCTTGTGTTGCGCCAGCCGCTGAGCTGGTGTTTGATTTATGTGAGTTGCCCGCAGCCTCCTTGCGTGTGGCAATGTTGGTAACAGATTCATTGCTAACCCGGCTGCAGTTTGCTACTACTGCTGCTTGCTGAACCGGCAGTTTGTGGCTTCGGTGCTGTTGCTGCTGCCGCCGCATGGGTTTCTTGACCTGCTGACGAATTTCAGCAACTTCTTCAATAGTGTCCGAATGCTTGATCGGAGCAGCTAGGGATGAGTGGTTGGGAATGGCACAGCCTCCAGAAACTATCCAGCCTAATTTGGTCTTCTGAAGCGTGGGTAAATGATTTGCCAGTCGAATTTGCCCAACGCAAAGCAAGTCGAAAAATATGCCAGCGCCAATCAGCATATCAATCCTTTGACCTTTGTAGAACAGCGGGTCAGCGAGGTGGCAGTTCTTGGGTATTTTCCATCCTGTGGTATTTATATCGAAGGGAGGCTGATAATCAATTATCTTTTGCGTTACGACTGCAGAAAATGATCTTTGATATGAGCCAGTAGTTGATTGTGCCACAATGTCAGCTGCTTTGTTGAGCGAGAGAGAAGATTCGCCTATGCCTGATACCAACATATTCGAGCGGCGTGGTTCCAAATGAAGCTGGTTGACGAGACGAGTGGTGACTAAGTTGAGCTGCGATGCTGAGTCCAGCAGCGCTCTGCAAGGTACGAAGGTGCCAGATCGATTTCTGACAAGTATGATGGCCGTTGCGAGCAGCACGTACTCGTTCTCATGGTGTTTCAGGGCTCTAGGTGGCGATGTGGACAAGGAAACAAGTGATGCGCCTTGAGCACGCGTTGTGTCGGGCAGCTGAGATGCAGACGAACTTGTGTCCATATGTAGCAATGAGTGGTGCTTCTGCTGGCAATGTTTGCAGTGACCAGACTGGCATTGCTGTAGACTATGCCCTTTGCGAAGGCAGTTAAAGCAGAGGTGCAGCCTTTTAGCTTCTGTATAGCGAATGGTGGGAGTTAAATTTGTGAATCGTGTACATTTTAATAAATCATGATCAGCAGATTCGCAAAAGACACAAGATTGAGCGCTGTTGACAATTTGTGTATTGCGGTTCTGTACATACGATTTTCCCACATGCTTGCCAGGTGTGTGCGTTGCCGTGGCAAATTCTAAATTTTCCATCATGCGGCATCTTCTTTCCAAGAATGTGGACATGTCGGTCCATTTTGGTAGCCCTTTCAGGGGTAGTGCTTCCTCCCACTTCTCCTGCGTGGCTTGATCCAATTTGGATGTGATCAGGTGAATCAGCAACCCATCTGCAACGGCGTCAGCAGATGCCACTGCGTGCAACGCGCGCAGATGTGAGTTGATGCTGTCACTCAATTGACGCAGACTGCTTGCCGACCCCTTGTCCACACCTGAGAGCCTGAATATAGAACGGATGTGTGCCTGAAAATGCAACAATTTATTATCAAATCGATTTATCAACAATTCCATGGCTCTGTCGTAATTGTCCTCCGTTGGTTCAAATGCGCGAATCGCTTCCAACGCAGGTCCAGCTAGGCATGATCGCAGATGTTGAAACTTCTCCACTTTCGTTATTTCCTCATTCTGGCCGACGACAGTGTTATACATGGCGAAGAAATCGGGCCAGTCGATGTACGCACCGCCGAAACGTGGAAGCTCAAATTGTGGTAATCTGGAGAGACGCGCCACGCTTCTTGAGCTACCATTTGGCTCGTTCGTCTTACTCTGGACTGGTGTGGAATGGAGTATCGAAGCCTTGCGCATGCTGGTGAGTTCACCAGCGAGCTTGGAAGTCACCTCGCAGCTGACTTGGTCAAATTGCCATCTTGCGTCCGTGGACAGCTCCGTAAGATCAAGCTTCTCCAGATTGGATTGTGCAGCGTCAAAGCTAAGGCGCATTTCGCTGCTTAACTCCAATCTGGCCTGCAACTCAGCTTCATTGAAGCGCATCAGCTGCTCACTGGTTAAAAACTCATTAAATGCTTTGAGTTGCCGAAATACTGAATTTGCCTTTGCCTTGTAGAAGTCAAAGTCAGAGGGCAGAGCCGCATTAGAATTTGATTCGCTGGCCATTTCAATTGATAGTCCCGATTGACTCACTCGATCAGCACTGTCAAATATGTGCGTAGATTTAAATGTATGTTGTTGTTATGCGAACAACGGAAGAACGAAACGCAAACAAAGTTAACGGCAAGTACCGGTTGACCGCTGATTGCCCGCTGCGTTAACGAGAGTTCTTGCACAGCGCAACTAATGATTTGTTGGGCAACTGTACCACTTACGAGCATATGCGAATGCAAGAATGTGAGCGGGCAACGGAGACAAAAAAAAGGGTACACGCGCGTAATGAAAACGAAAGCGAAAATGTGCGAATGTGTGTATGTGTGCGAGCGTATTTGATGGTCTTTGCATAGACTTATGCATAAGACGCTTAGATTGATTATTAAGCACGATAGTTAATAATCTTTCACTTGCACTTCACTGAGAGTGAAACTGAATGTATGTATGTGTGTGTGCGCGCGAGCGTGTTTGTCGGTCTTTGCATCGAATTATGCAGAAGACGCTTAGATTTATTATTAACCGAATTGCTAATTATCTTTCACTTGCACATGACACAACACATGAACGAAATTATGTATGTATGTGTGTGTGCGCGCGGGAGTGTATGTTGGTCTTTGCATCGGAATATGCAGAAGACGCTTAGATTAGTTATTAGCACAATGGTTAATAACTTTTCACTTGCACATGACACAACACATGAACGAAATTAAATAAAAAAAATAAAGAAAAATCACGTCGGGGTCACCAAATGTTTTGAGGACAGCGTCTTTTTCACGCTCACCTATATTTGAATTGAGTTATTTTGCTGCTGTTTGAGTTGAGTTTTATTTATTTTGCGTGATTTATTCAATATTCCTATGTTCATTCTGCTTATATTATACTGCTGTATATTACAAATGTATGTTATTCCGTTACAAGTTATATATGTATGTGTTTATGTATACGTTAGGTATGGTATGTATGTTTGTTTGTATGTTTATTTTGCGTGTTTGACAAATTTGATGCGCGTGTTTCGCTTGCCTATGCACAGCCGACGAGTGCTAAATCGAGAGTGAGTTAAATGAGCTTGCATGTGCAAGGCGAAGACAAAAGGAATGCAAAAACAAAGATTCAGCGATGGGCAAGCAGATGACGTTATGAAGCTACGTTACTTATCGATACTTAAGATTAATTAGTTGTTGGCTGCTGCTGCCTCCGACATTGATGTATTTGAACAAATTTAGTTTTGATTTTTTTTGTTTGTTCACTTTTTGAAATAATTTTTTTTTGTTTTGTTGTTTGTTTGTTTTAAATATGTTTCTTTCACTTTCGTTTTGTTTATTTGTTATTTGTTTGTTACACTTTCACATTACTGTTGTTTTGTTTTCTTTCCTTTTTATTATTTTTTTTTTTTGTTCGTTTTTGTTCAGTTTGTGGAATAATTTTATTTTATTTTATTTATTTTTTTGTAAGAGTTTATTCAATGCAAAAACAAAATTTTCGTCGTCTGCCTCGCGTATATTATGATTTACTTATTTTTAGAAGAAAAAGTTTTTCAAGGACCACGGGGTCCTTATGAGGATAACAATTTCGCGAAACACCTGTACGTTTTCCTGTGAACGACCACGACGTTTCACAATTTTTGTTATCCTACCGGCTGCGCCAATTACGTATTTAGGTGAGAGTTGTACCGGCAGCGCCAATTGAATAAAATCCGACAATTGATTATTAGTAATTTTTATTAAAACACACGCCTTCTTAGCTTTGCGTACAAAATAACTCTGACTTATGCTTATGGTGTTGTAGATTTGTTGCTGCGTCTTTAGTTCTAGGATTTTGTTTACTTTTAGAAAATGCGCTGACGGATGAGTTTATGCTGAGACGGCGTTGCTCTTATAAAATGCGTTGACGGATGTATTTATGCTGAGACGGCGTTTTAACTCTTGTGCGCTGGGTCAGTTGGATTTGTTTACGTTTATACTGATCTGCGCTTTTAATTATTGTGCGCTAGCTCTGTTGGATTTGTTTATTTTCGTTGCGGTTGATTCTGGGATCTGGGCTTTTAATTATTGTGCGCTGGCTCCGTTGGATTTGTTTATGTTTATGCTAAGGCGGCGTTTTAATTCTTGCGTGCTGCTGTTGCGGTTGCAGTGAGTGTGGACATGAGAGATCTGCGTGATCTGAACATGTCACTATATATATGTTCTTAGATCACTGCACATGCCTATATCCAATTATCAAATTTACATCTTTGTAATTGCCAGTCAAGGATTGCATCGAAGCATAATGGTTCAACAGGAGTATAATTTTCTTAGCACTTTTACCTTATAATTAAATAATATATTTACATATATATAGATATATGGGGGTATTTAAAACCAGAGATGTCTCTTAGCACGTGGCAAGCATCGTGTTTCTTGCTACCGGAATCGGCAAATCCGCGGTGTACAATGTGTACAGAGCAGGTCCAAGGAGTTAAGTGAAAGCTCTCTCTTACTAACTTTAAGAGAGATTTGCTCGTGCAATTTACACAGCTTTGCTGCATACTAACACACTTAAAAATCGAAGCATTCCTGCTGCTCACCAAAATAGACATTAAGTAAAGAGCAAAATTGTGGATCTGATGCACTTATTTGCATATTCCCCACATCCAAGGGATGTTGTGTAGGTGGGACCTCTGATTGGCCTTGGGGGTCAATGGATTATTGTTCAATTCAATTTAAAAATATATTTCACTTGTCCACAGAGGATTTTCTGTTGGTGGCTAATATTTGTATTTATTTAAATGCGTCCAAGTCGATGGGACTTGCAAAACCAATACTCGCTCGACACTGTACTACTTCGTCTCACATAGGGCGTCGGCAGAAACTCGGCTTGGTATACGAAAAACCCAGGCATAATAGTAAATGAAGTCTAGTAAATTAGACAAGAGCACTGCACACATCTAAATTGATTCTGTAAATAAGGTTAATCTAAAATAGTTTTTTCCTTTAAGTTGAATACCATATCATAAAACTATTAATAGATTTGTTTGTGTGTAAGGGAAGTATTCTGCACATAAACTGACTACTAAGAGCGTCGCAACTAGCACTTGTAACTAGGTTGACTACGGAGAGTGAGATCCTTCGATGCGCACAGTAAGTGCGATGGTAGAAATCAAAACTACGGAGTTGACGATTAGATTCGAACTGATATTGCCCTAATGAGCATGGCTTTATTTATACATAATTCTTAACTCTAAAATACATTATTTGACAGTTTTTGTGTGGCGCGTGCATCAAGTATAGCGATCGCAATTCCCAAGCTCCTACTCTCTAGTGTGGCCGTTGTTATGCTTCCGCTGAGGGCAGCAATCGTGATATGGGTCAACCAAGTGGTGGAGTTCGCTGACGTAGGCACGTGCTGGTTGTGATATGAGCTTGTTGTCCCACGGTGGGTTTCTTGTATAATATGCCTTTGGTTCTGATGCATGACGCATGTGCTGACGCGTTCGTTGCAGTTGTTGCGAGGGCTGCCTATAGCATATGTGGTAGTTGTTGCGAGGGGTGCATATACGGTGTATCAAAGCTTATTTGGCACAGTGTCAAAGAAAAAAAGTAATTGCCTGCCATAAGCTAACCATTCATTATTTTTCAAAAATTCCAAAGACCGATGGAAGGTACACGAGGCCACGAGGTCGTGGAACACGAAGAAGACAGCGATGCGGAGGACTTCATATACGCGCCGGTGTCGGAAGAAGAAGGCGACGACGAATACCAGTTGCAATTGGAAGATGAGGACACACTCCCCTGGGAGCCTGTTCAAAACCCAAGCGACGAAATAGTGACCATCTCATCCGACGAGGAGGATAAGCCGGACACTGAGGATTTGAACTGGCAAGACGATGAGGACACCCTCCCCTGGGAGCCCCCCCAAAACCCGGAGGATGAAATACTAAACATTTCATCCGAGGAGGAGGACACAATGGACACCGAGGATGTCATCACGATCTCGTCCGACGAGGAGGAAGGCCCACAATCAAGCTCGGTCTCTGAGGAATACAAGCGAGTGTTCAGCGATGGACAATGGACGTACACTCACACAATAATACACCAGTGGAAGAGGGAACATGGGAAAACTTAAAAATAGAAAAAAAATTTCAATACAATTACAATTAACAATTACAATTACAAATTACAAACTAAGCTAAACAAAAGGGAAAATTTTACGATTCCAATAAAAACCCTACAGATATTCAAAAAAAAAAAATATATAATATAAAAACTCTTATAGCAAAGAAGTGGAAGGCTTCCACTTACCGAAGAAAGGGGGGAGTGTGAGGAGCCATATAGCACTGACATAAGCTATATGCGCCCCTCGCAACAATTGCCACATACGTTATGGGCAACCCTCCAAACGATGTGCAGCAGACGACATTGGATCTTGCGCCACGTCAGCAGATTTCGTCAACGACGAAAACAACTGCAACCAGGTGTTCAACGACGAGAACCAGACCACAGTGGGCCAACAACACACGCGGCTCCGATTTCCAGCAAGAGCACACGTGCCTACCCCCAGCGGCTGGAAAACGGACACCACCACTTGGCGCTGCTGAGAGCGCAAGCGCGCGATCAGCACATTCCACATCGGATAGCGTGAGACCCAAGTGGGCAGCGATCACAGCAGAACCTGGGAGAGGCAACCACAGCACACGCGGCTCCGATTTCCACCAAGAGCACACGTGCCTACCCCAGCGACTGGAAAATGGACACCACCACTTGGCGCTGTTGAGAGCGCCAGTGCGCCATCAGCGCATTCTACGGCGAATAGCGTGAGACCCCAGTGAGCCGCGGTCGCGAAATAGGCGATCGCTGCTCGAATTCCAACCAATGGCAGCGATCACAGCCGACCATGGGAGAGCGGAACGACAAATCAGGCATAAGCAACCGCTGCTCGAATTTCATCGATTGCAGCGACACCAGTGGGCTGCAACCTTGAAACAGGTGACCGCTGCCTCAACCCCAACGAGTGCAGCGTCGGTTGGAAAACGTGGGAAGTGCAGCGTCGGCGGGAAATCGTGGGAAGTACAGCGTCAGCAGAAAAGCGTGAGAAACGCCCCAAAAGAGACGGACCACCGACGCGATCTGACCTATAAAAGGGGGCGTCACAGACCACCAAGGGTCAGTGAGTGCGAAATTAAACTACGCGTCAACAGTGCGGAAGATTAACCGGAGTACGACACAGTTCGAACGGGATATAATCATAAGCTACGAGCAAGTTGTAAAACGGTAGTAAAAATAATACTAAGTGAGAAATAAAACACAATAGTTAAAACTAATCTTAAGAATAAATGCAAATAAAACTCCTAAATTAAATATACGAAGTGTTATTAATTGTCGCAAACGCAACTAAATAAAATTTGTTGCTCGAACCCATAGCTCGGCTGAGTTTTAGCCCAGCTAAAACTCAACGGACTAAAAAGGTTCGTTACAGTATTAAGCACCAAAATTAATATATGACCCCAATACACTGGGGTTTCCCCACCCGCTAGGTAGAGTTATGTAAAAAAGTGCCCTATTTTGAAGGGAAATTTAATTTGGATCAGTATAAATAAAATAATATATTTGCATTATAAAAACTTAAATAAGGATGTTAATACTTAGTATGATATCCTTTAGCCTTAACCACTTCCCTTAACCTATTATTCATGGAAGATACCACCTTCCTGGTAGCTTCTGGGCTGATTCTGCTCCACTCATCCCGCAGAGCATTTTTGAGGTCTTCTTTGCTGGATATTCTGTTCTTCCGGATGTTATTTTCCAGCAGAGCCCACAAATTCTCAATAACATTTAAATTTGGAGACTGGGCAGGTGTAATTATCAAGTGGGGGCGGTTCCTCATAAGCCAGGACTGTACTATCTTGGCCTTATGCTTGGGATCGTTGTCCTGGTTGAACCGGAAAGTACGTCGGATTCCTACCTTCTCGGCACTTTGGAGTAAATTTTCCTTAGTATATTGAAGTACACATTCTTGTCCATTGTTGTTCAAAAAATCACAAAATTCTGGAATCCGGCTGACGAGATACATACCCATGAAATGTCACTTCCTCCACCATGCTTGACTGTTGCCTTTACGTGTTTGGGATTCAGGTCAGTATTGGACTGTCGCCACACACAATTCCGTCCGTCTGAGTGAAAAATGTTGAATTTGGACTCATATGCAAATATAACTGTGTTCCAGAACTCCAAATCCTTGCCCAAGTGGTTTTTGGCGAACGTCATCCAAGTCCCTTTATTTTTCACGCTTATAAAACGCTTCTTCCGTGGTACTCGGGCATTAAAGTCAAGATTGCGCAGAAACATGCACACAGTTTCCACACAGCACTTTTTCCCCATTTCATCCTCCACCTGTTGAGCCACTTTTGGAGCCGATAGCTTGGGATTTCCCCTTATTTTCCTGATGATCCTTCGCTCCTCCTCTTCGGTGAAAATCTTGTTTGGTGCCTTTCTGCTCTTGCCCTCAATCCGATTTGCGTCGACGAAGCACCGAATGATGTTATTCACAGTTGAGTTGCTCAGATTGACCATTTTAGCTATTTGGCGATGTGAATATCCGTTTTTGTGGTGTTCCAGGATGAGTTTCCGTAGTTCAATGGTAGTTTGTTTGTCCATAGTCCTTTTTGGCTTATTGCATCCGAGATGCAGGATGAAGTTAAACTGACTACGAAGGATTGGTCTACTTATACCGAAAATACTCAACTTTAGGTAAAAAATCCGGGTTTTATGGCATCCAGGTGTCCACAATGTACCTGCTCCAAATGAAAAATATGCCTAAAAGCATGCTACATTTTTATAATCCTACCTAGCGGGTGGGGAAACCCCAGTGTATTGGGGTCATATATTAATTTTGGTGGTTAATATATATACCTACCATCGGTGTTTGGAATTTTTGAAAAATAATGAATGGTTAGCTTATGGCAGGCAATTACGTTTTTTCTTTGACACTGATCCGAATAAGCTTTGATCCACTGTAGCATATGTCAAGGCTATATGGCTCCTCACAAATGAGGCAACCGCTGAAGTCAGTGTTTGCAATATTATTTGTTGATATTTACTTATTAGCTGTGTGTCTGCGCAAACTGCAGCGCACGTACAAATAGCTTATTATTTAATTATATGAGCCTAAACATTCTCCCGGCCGTTGAATCGGTGAATCAACAATCATCTAGATCCAGTGTGAATCTTCTTGTGGCTGCTGATGGCACGGGTATAGTGGCGACGTCATTCCTTGCAGCTGTTGGTTGCCAGGTCCAAAGACGTTGCTTCCGTAGTGCGTAGGCAAGCAGCACAAGGACGGATATGACTAAAGCAGTATAAGCGGCGATATGATGATGTTGTACTGAACTTATTTGTTCGGGCAGCTCTTGTTTGTTGAGTGTGTTCAATTTTAGCTGCAGATCATCCAGATCCGTATCGCCTTGTATCTTGTTCTCTGATACGTTGAATTTCGTTTAAAGTCCTCTGGTGTTTGGCTCGATTAGGTTGCCAAAATGAGCATAACCTGTTTCCACTTGACTTATAATGACGTTGAAAGTACTGATGCTAATTTCTGAGTTGCGTGCAGTACAGCCTGATGACAGCGATAGGAGTCCCGTGCCCTTCAGTTGTATAGTAGACGGAGTTCCGTTGCATACGGCTTGTAGTTCCATTGCCGAATGCGTTGCAAAGATCCAATTATTGGGACGGTGTGTTTTTGACCATACCATATAGGTTGTTCTATGAGTCACTTGACACGTTGGTGGTGTTTTGTTGTTAAAAAGTTGAAACTCACACCGATTGTCAACGTTGAACATAGCTTGATGGTCAAAGCATATGTATTCTTCATTCGGTAATGTTCGACAGCGTTGTAGATCATCTGTTGTGAGTCCCATGAATTGATTGTCTTGAGCTCAAATAGTCGCCAGCTTGTAGAGTCCCACATTGGAATCGGCACAATATTGAAAAGTTCTAATATTGATGTTGATACTAGTGGTAGTTTGATTATAAATATTACATGATTGTCGGTGACTGTGCCTTCTGCTCGCATAATGCTGTACAGGTGCATCACGTTAGATGATGGCACTGGTGGCATTTGATCTGGCGGCAAATGATCCCGTATTTGATCCAATTGCTCCCTTAATTGATCGGGCGAAATTATTATTGGGCTTATTGTATGGTGGCGAATTCCAGTAAGTACGTCCACTATTTCTGATTGCATGCGTTGAAGGCTGGCTGCTAACAGTGTCAATTGAACTGTTAATGTCATGTAAGCCTCCGTGAGACCTGCACTAGTGTTTTTTCCTCTTTTTTGACTGATAATATCGACTTGCTGTTCAAGTAGTCTTAGTCGCTTGTCAGATGCAGATCTTGTCTTCTTGACGATGTTAATTGCTGAATCAAGTATTGAAGTTTGATTCTTCAGTAATGTCCGTAAGAAGTCTTCATTGTTTTTTACCTTTTCGATCACTTTGGTCATTCCATTGGCATAATCCGAGTCTAATACTCCGAATAGACTGTGTGCAATGTTGCCCACTGCATCAAATGGGGACCGGCGGTTTCGTGTACGTTGCATAAGTGAATTTGTCATTTGTAATTCATCATACACGTGACGAAAGTGCTGGTATATGGAGTCATATGGACATATATGATCTATATTTGATTCTGGGCATTTATTGTTGAATTCGTGTATTCCTGTCTTAAATATTTTCATGTCGTGCCAGTATGGTTCCAAATCATAGTATATTACTATGGTCCAGTCGGAAACTGCTCTCTTCGTTGTTCCGATTTTCTCATAGTAGATTCCAGGCTTTGTGTCGAATCGTGTCACAGCTACTGGATCTGCCAGTACCAAGGGTAGCATCAAAAGCAGAAGTAGCAAAGACGAGGTTATGTTTGGTGACATTAGCCGTTTTCGTTGAGTGGGTGGCGCATCGTGTAAGTCCTCGGTTTCCGAGATGGGGCGTTTTTTGGCCATGTCTTCTGGGAATAATGGCGCAAGCCTGGTTATCCTGTCCTGGGTATGTGCGTACAATGCGTCCCATTGGCCAACTCATCACAGGTATGTTGTCTTCCTTGACTAAAACGAGCATGCCTTCCTTCACATTGGAGTTAACGGTCTTCCACTTATGTCTGGCTTGCAATTCTTGTAAATACTCCTGTGACCATTGCTTCCAAAATCCTTGCTTGAGTCTGGATACTAGTTCCACCGTTTTAGTAAGGATTTTTCGTTGCGGTCTAATCAGAAAATGTGCTGGGTGAGGGCTGTGTTGTCCGTAGGGTCATTTGACATTGGTGTAATTGGGCGAGAGTTTAAGATCGCTTCAATTTCGATGATCACCGTATTTAGTTCTTCAAATGTCAGAGATGCGGTATTTGTCGTAGTAACCAGTAGTCGTTTTGCAGACTTTACTGCAGCTTCCCATAGGCCTCCAAATGATGGCGCTCGTGGCGGTATATTTGAAGGCAACTTGTTTTTTGGCGCAGTGATTGATGATCTCTAGGAAGGCATTTGTGGTCAGATCGCCAACCAGTTCGAGGTGGACCGCCTTTGTAGAGAAGCAACAGAAGACAGCTATGTATGCCTTATCTGGTCTTCTTCCGCGAACCTTATGATGAATCCAAATTGGTCCGCAGTAGTCTACGCCTGTTGTGAGAAACGGGCGTGTTGGTGTCACTCGATCGGCTGGCAGATTGCCCATAATTTGATTCATTAGCTTGGGTTGTTGCACGTCACACAGCTGTGAATGACATTTCTCGACATAGTTTTGTCGTTCAGGATCCAATACTGTTGTCCAGCAGTTGCTCGTAAGGCTTGAGCACCGCAATGCATGTTGTCTTCATGAAGCTCTCGCAATATCATTTTCACTATTGGATCGTTGTAAGGCAGCAAGATCTGGTGTCTTGCATTGTATGGGAGTGGGGCTTGCTCCAATCTGCCTCCAACTCGCATGAGTCCGTCTGACCCTTGTATTGGTGAGAGTGATGATATAGGACTCTTTTTGTCCACTGTGTTGTGGCTCTTCAAATCTTTCAGTTCAGCTGTAAATTCAGCTTGCTGTATTGTTTGTAAAATTATGTTGCGAGCGTGGTCTAGCTCCATTTTACACAGCGTGGTCGTTGCTGATCTGTATCGCTTGTAGCAGAGTCGCAACATGTAAGCCACAATGCGTTGTAAATTGAAAAATGAGTTACTGTGTCGGCAGGTATACAACTCTTCGCCTATTGCTGATTGAGTCGCAGCTACGCTTATATGCTTGATTTTCCTTTCCAGGTTGCTCGGAGAGATGATAGGAGGAGCTATCCACTTGTCTCGAGATCCATGGAGAAAGAGTGGTGCATAGAGCCATAGACTGTGTTCGTGTAACTTTTGTGCAGATATTCCTCTTGAGAGCACATCTGCTGCGTTGATGATGATACATGCCGCCAACTGTTCTGACTTGTCATTGCCTGGATTTTCGCTATTCGGTTGGCCACAAACATATGATATGTGGAAGACGGTGCATTGATCTATGAGAGAACAACGGTAGAATCCGACCAAAAGTATCCTGGCACTGCGGTGGAGTCAAGGTTGAGATCGCGTCAATCCTGTCCGCGAGCTCAGCAATTAATAATGCACATAGTTCCAGTCGAGGTAGTGACTGTTTTGCTGTCGGAGCCACTCGAGACTTTGAACATAGTAAACGCACAGATATTTGCTTGTTTTTGTGCGTTGCGCGTACATATATTGCTGCGCCATATGGCTGCTCTGAAGCATCCACAAATGTGTGAAATTCCCTCGTGACTGGAGTTTTTCCATCGTATATGTGCCTTGGAATTTGCATTGAATTGAGGCTTTGCAAATCCTCTCTATAATCCTTCCACTCGTTCTGAAGATGTATGGGTAATTCGTCATCCCAGCCTTTATCACGACAGGAGAGAATAGGCCTAGGGGATCGAAGATCTGTGCCAGCTCCGAGCATACTACACGTTTTGTGTACGTTTCTTTTTGCTGTGCTGCTTTGTGTGCGGCCGCAAAATTGATCGCTTTGTGGCATCCAAATCAGGCCCAATGTCTTGACACTGTAATGTTCCAGTGTTTCGTCCAGCATAATATTGCCTATTATGTCATCCTTGGGTATTCCTTAAAGAATTTGCTCATTGTTTGAGCACAATTTTCGTAAGTTGAATCCCTTGGGGAGTAGCATTTTTACCAACTCCTGTCGAATTTGGATCACTTCTTGTATTGAATCTGCTCCTGTGTGACAATCATCTACGTAGAAGTCATCCCATAGGGTAGAGGATCCTAATGGTGAACTGCTTGTGTGGAGTGAAGCTAAGTGATTTAGACACTTAGTTGCCAGAAACGGAGCCGATTCTGTTCCATATGTAACCGTTTTTAATCGATAGTAATTTAATTCATCATTTGGATTTTCTCTCCAAACTATCATCTGATTAAATTGGTGTTCCGGGTTTATCCATATTTGGCGATACATCTTTTCAATATCTGCCATAAATACGTACTTGTGCGTTCTGAATCTCAATAGAATTGACATGAGATCACTTTGCACCGTGGGTCCAACTTGCAATATGTCATTTATGTTATTTCCTGTCGATGTCTTACATGATGCATCGAAGACTACTCTCAGTTTTATTGTGCTGCTGTCGGGTTTCAGCACACAATGATGAGGAATGAAATAGTGAGATTTTGGAAGGAGCTTTCGGGGAAAACTTTCATATGCCCCAAATGCTCGTATTCAGTCATGAAGTCCACATACGATTTCCAGATTTTTGAATCTGTCCTTCTTTCTAGTGCGAGGAAACGTTTTTCTGCAGTCTCCAATGAGGGACCCAGGGCTGAAGAATGTACAGCAAACGGCAATTTTACTATGAATCTCCCATCTGCTGCAGTCTACAAGTTCTCTACGAAATGGCTCTCGCACTCCTTTTCAACTGGTGTACGATGCCTTTCTGTGGTTTCCAAATTGTCAATGGTCCAGAATCGCTCAATTAGGGTATTTGTTTCTTCTCCTGTAGTTACAGCACAAATGGCTGATGACATCCTTGATTCATTTATTTTTCCAGCCACAACCCATCCCAACTTGGTCTTCTGCATTATTGGACCAGAGGGTATTTTGTGTTGTTGTGGGAGCAGTAGTGCATAATAGTGTTCTGCACCGATAAGCATGTCGATTTTGCCAGGTTTATTGAACTGGGGATCTGCCAACGGTAGGGTAGCTGGCATGTTCAAATCTTTGTCATTTATACTTTGCACTGGCTGATCCGTAATAATGTGCGGTAGAATAACTTTTTCAATCCGCATTGTAAAGTCGTTGTGTAATGACTTTACCAACAGATTTGCACGAGCTCTGCTTGTCTTTTGTTGTCCACCGATGCCTTCAATTCGTAGTGAAGAGTCGTGTCGTTTCAACGATAATAAAGAAGCGAGTCGTTCTGATATTATGCTGATCTGAGATCCAAAATCCAGCAAAGCCTTGAAAGTGGCTTGTTGTCCATTATTTCCTTGGACTATTATCTTTGCTGTAGCAAGTAGATTTATGTTTTTGCTACATGCTGATGCTACAATTGGCCTTTGTTGCTCCAGTGAGGAGTTTTCCAAATGCAGCAGCGTATGATGTCTTTTTTGGCACTTGAAACAGTTAAAATGACTTTGGCAAACCTTTGCCATATGCTCTCCTTTTAAGCAGTTGACGCATAGCCTTTGTCGCTGAGTCCAATTCAATCTCTCAGCGGCTGTCTTTGCACGGAAATCGCCGCACCGAGATATAAGATGATCGGACTTCTTGCAGTAGACACAATTCTTCCTTGCAGTTGAGGAGGATGCACACGATGCTCCCGTCGAGTGGTTTTTCACATGGCTGTGTGTTTTGCTTCCGCCAGCTAAAACACGAACTCTTTGTTCAAGAAACTGGAGCATGGTGTCCAGTTTCTGTATTTGCTTCGAGTTGCTTATTGATTGCTCGTACAGCGTTGTATTTGTGCTGTCGAGCTTATTTCTTATGACCGCTATTAGAATTGGGTCCCACGATGCGATGTCTAATCCTTGAGAGATGCAAGGGACTCCACAGTGACTATGTAAAGCTCCTTTAGCGATTTTACATTGTCGTTGATGGCTTGTTGCATTAAGAATCGGTTCAATACCGTTGATGCTAAGTCTCTTGGATTGTCGTATGCGTCAACCAAGATGTTCCATGCGTGAAGGTAGTTGTCCTCTTTTAAGTCGATTTGGCGTATTAGTCTTTCTGCCTCACCGATCACGCTGGCTTTTAGATACCACATTTTTCGAATTGTGGGCATGTTGGTACTGTGTACCATGGACATAAATATATCAAAGAATTGTGTCCATTTTAGTATATCCCCATCAAATTTGGGGATGGTTATGCGAGGCAAGTTTATGTCGTTGGTGCACTGGCTATTGTTTCTTGAAGCTAGTGCCCTTTGTACATCTTCTTCTGCCTGTCGATACTCCTTTGTATAATATCCATTTTCTTCTGGGCTTTCCACTTCTTCATATAGTCGAAAATGGACTTCTTGAATTTGTGCCCATTGATTCCTTATGAGCTCTACTGCAGAGTGCTCAATAGGGGTGTTTTGGTGCAATGTGCGATTGAGTGATGAGATCATTGCCTTGGATTCTAAGGCTGATTGCTGACGCTGTCCAGTTGAAGTATTCGTGATTTTCCGGTAGCTCGCCGGATTTTCTTATGACTTCGTCTTTTTCTTTGACAGAATTCCATTTTTGGTTTAGAGAATCTGCTTTTATTTTATGGTAACCGATCTGAGACTTTCTCTCAGTGGAATCCTTTTTATAATTGGTTATCAGCCGTACAATCTCATTGCTGATTGTTTGCTGGACATCAAGCAACTCTTCTGTCGGAGGCAGCAGCAGCCAACAACCAATTAATTATAAGAATCATAAAATAAGTAACGTAACTTTCTAACGTAATTTGCATGCCCATCCCTGGGTTTTGTCTTTGCCTTTTCATCTTCACCTTGCACATGCAAGTTCATCTGACACTCTCGATTTAGCACTCGTCGGTTGTGCATGGGCAAACGGAACACGCGTAACAAATATATTAAACAAACATACAAACATAAATACATACATATATAATTTGAAACAGACAAAACATACTGTAAACTAAGCCTATACATTATAAAACAGGCATATGGAGAGAAAATTGTATAAATAAGAAATAAATAAATAATCACACATAATTCAGAACTCAATTCGAACATAGGTGAGCGTGAAAAAGGCGCACTCCTCTAAACACTTGGTGACCCCGACGTGATTTTTTTATTTAATTTCTTTCATGTGTTGTGTCATTTAAAGTGCAAGTGAAAGATTATTAACTATCGTGTTAATAATCAATCTAAGCGTCTTCTGCATAATTCGATGCAAAGACCAACAAATACGCTCGCACACATACACATCCACACACTTTTTCGCTCTCGTTTTCATTACGCGCGTGTACTCTTTTTTTTCGTCTCCGTTTGCCCGCTCACATTCTTGCATTCGCATATGCTTGTAAATGGTACAGTTGACCACTTAACTGTAAATCGCCCAACAAATCACTATTTGCGCTGTGCAAGAACTCTCGTTAACGCAGCGGGCAATCAGCGGTCAACCGGTACTTGGCGTTAACTTTGTTTGCATTTCGTTCGTCCGTTATTCACATAACAACAGCATACATTTAAATCTACGCACATATTCGACAGTGCTGTTTGCGTGAGTCAATCGTGACTACCAATTGAAATGGCTGAAAGCGAATCAAATTCTAATGCGGCTCTGCCCTCTGACTTTGACTTCTACAAAGCAAAAGTAGAATCAGTAGCTCGGCAACTCAAAGCATTTAATGAGTTTTTAACCAGTGAGCAGCTGATGCGCTTCAATGAAGCTGAGTTGCAGGCTAGACTGGATTTAAGCAGCGAAATGCGCCTTAGCTTTGATGCGCAATCCAACTTGAGAGGCTTGATCTCACGGAGCTGTCCACGGATGCAAGATGGCAATTTGACCAAGTCAGCTGCGAGGTGACATTCAAGCTTACTGGTGAACTCACCAGTATGCGGAAGGCTTCGATTCTCCATTCTACAGCAATCCGGAGTAATACGAACGAGTTGAATGGTGGCACAAGAAGCGCAGCGCGTCTCTCCAGATTACCACAATTTGAGCTTCCACGTTTCGGCGGTGCGTCCATCGACTGGCCCGAGTTCTTCGCCATGTACAACACTTTCGTCGGCCAGAATGAGGAAATAACGAAAGTGGTGAAGTTTCAACATCTTCGATCATGCCTAGCTGGACCTGCGTTGGAAGCGATTCGCGCTTTCGAACCAACAGAGGACAATTACGACAAAGCCATGGAATTGTTAATAAATCGTTTTGACAATAAAAATAACATTGTTGCATTTTCAGGCACACATCCGTTCCATATTCAGGCTCTCAGGTGTGGACAAGGGGTCGGCAAGCAGTCTGCGTCAATTGAGTGACAGCATCAATTCACATCTGCGCGCGTTGCACGCAGTGGCATCTGCTGACGCCGTTGCAGATGGTTTGCTGAACCACCTGATCACATCCAAATTGGATCAAGCCACTCAGGAGAAGTGGGAGGAATCACTGCCCCTGAAAGGGCTACCAAAATGGACCGACACGGCTACATTCTTGGAAAGGAGATGCCGCATGATGGAAAATGTACAGCGCTCAATCTTGTGTCTTTTGCGAATCTGCTGACCATAATCTGATAAAATGCACACGATTCACAAATTTTACTCCCACCATTCGCTATAGGGAAGCTAAAAGGCTGCACCTCTGCTTTAACTGCCTTCGCAAAGGGCATAGTCTACAGCAATGCAAGTCTGGTCACTGCAAACATTGCCAGCAGAAGCACCACTCATTGCTACATATGGACACAAGTTCGTCTGCATCTCAGCTGCCCGACACAACGCGTGCTCAAGGCGCATCACTTGTTTCCTTATCCACATCGCCACCTAGAGCCCTGAAACATCACGAGAACGAGTACGTGCTGCTCGCAACGGGCATCATACTTGTTAGAAATCGATCTGGCACCTTCGTACCTTGCAGAGCTCTGCTGGACTCAGCATCGCAGCTCAACTTTGTCACCACTCGTCTCGTCAACCAGCTTCAGTTGGAACCACGCCGCTCGAATATGGTGGTATCAGGCATAGGCGAATCCTCTCTCTCGCTCAACAAAGCAGCTGACATTGTTGCGCAATCAGCTACTGGCTCCTATCAAGGATCATTTTCTGCAGTCGTAACCCAAAAGACAACTGATTATCAGCCTCACTTCGACATAAACACCACCGGATGGAAAATACCCAGCAACTGCCATCTCGCCGACCCGCTCTTCTACAAAGGTCAAAGGATCGATATGCTGATTGGCGCTGGCATATTCTTCGACTTGCTTTGCGTTGGGCAAATTCGTCTGGCAAATCATTTACCCACGGTTCAGAAGACCAAATTAGGCTGGACAGTTTCTGGAGGCTGTTCTATTCCCAACCACTCATCTCTAGCTGCTCCGATCAAGCATTCGGACACTATTGAAGAAGTTGCTGAAATTCGTCAGCAGGTCAAGGAGCCGCCAAAAAGGAGGAACAACAACAGTTGGCTGCAATGGCCACTTTACCCTCCAGCAGCAGCAAGAAATCAACTAAAGAACCCTGCAACAATAAGCGCGAGAAGGAGAATCTTGCGCCCAGGGAAACCCATGCGGCGGCAGCAGCAACAGCACCGAAGCCACAAACTGCCGGGTCAGCAAGCAGCAGCAGTAGCAAACTGCAGCCGGGTTAGCAAGGAATCTGTTACCAACATTGCCACACGCAAGGAGGCGGCGGGCAACACACATAAATCAAACACCAGCCCAGCGACTGGCGCAACACAAGCCACCAAGCGGAGCGAAGTCGACGGCTGGAAGGAGTTGGTGCACAAAGGTAGCACCCAATAAACAACTATTGTGGGCGGCTCCTCCTCTTCCTCATCGGGCGCTGCATTGTCGCTGGGCGCTGGCAACGACAACAGCAACAACATGCTGCAACATCTGCCAGCGAGCGCTCATCAGCATCATCTCAGCCGGACACATCATTTGACTGCATACAACAAACCAACACCACTTCTATCGCGACGTTGGAAAAGCTGTTCTCACATTTCGCGAGCTTCGTACTCCTGTATGCGAAATTTCTGCAATGTTGAACTCACGACCTCTTTGTCCCATTTCAGAAAACGCAAGCGATCTAGAAGTTCTCACTCCTGGGCATTTCCTGATTGGAACTCCATACGCCAAACATACACTCAACGGGCACGCTTAGCTCAGCGCTGGCCAGCGTCATCCACATCATGTTCCTCCACCACGCTGGTGTCCAAGGCGACGGGTGTGCCGATGTCAATTGCCTCATCGTCATCCACATCATGTTCCTCCACCATGCTGGTGTCCAAGGCGACGGGTGTGCCGATGTCAATTGCCTCCTCGTCGGCGCTGGGTGGCTCGACAATAATTCGCAGTACGCGAAGTCATCATCATCACCATCATCAACAACAGCAACAGCACCTGAATCAAAATCATAATCATAGCTACAGCCAGAGCCACAATCATAATAGCGACAATCGAAGAACCCGACATAACATATCTCTGGAAAGGATGGCGTCTCGCGAGCTGCAATAATCAAACTTACAGCTGGCACCGTCATAGGAGCCGTTGGCAGGATCGCTGTTCTGCCCCCGTAGACCAAGTCGGTTGAAACCCTTGCACTTTCAACGGGGGGAGTATTTCGGAGGCAGCAGCAGCCAAAAACCAATCAATTATAAGAATCATAAAATAAGTAACGTAACTTTTTAACGTAATTTGCATGCCCATCCCTGGGTTGTGTCTTTGCCTTTTCATTTTCACCTTGCACATGCAAGTTCATCTGACACTCTCGATTTAGCACTCGTCGGTTGTGCATGGGCAAACGGAACACGCGTAACAAATATATTGAACAAACATACAAACATAAATACATACATAAAGACATGCAGTTCTACAACTTTGTGAACTTGAAACGCAAATCGTCTTCTTTACCTAATTACGTTTTCTTTGAAGATAGGAAATCAAAAGATGATCAGGATGCAGCAGATCTGTTTGCTGATTATTTTCAATCCACTTATTCCTCAACTGACTTCTCACAAAATGTGCCATATCCTTACCATGTTCAAAGGGCTAATTGCATTTTTGTTCCTGTGATCACTTTTGAGTCACTTCTTGAGGACCTACACTCTATCAAGCCTGGATATTCGCCTGGTCCTGATGGAGTTCCGGGATGTGTACTTAGGTACTGTTCCGAGGCCATTTGCCAACCTTTACTTAAATTATTTACCTTGTCTGTTGAAACTTGTTGTTTTCCTGATATTTGGAAGGAATCCTTTATTATTCCTCTCCATAAAAATGGCCCAAAGTCTGATGTAAAAAACTATAGGGGTATTTCCAAATTGTCCGCAATACCTAAGGCATTTGAAAAAATATTAACGACTCAACTGCTACACTTATGTAGCTCTATTATTTCACCATTCCAGCATGGTTTTGTGAAATGTAGGTCTACTACCACTAACATTCTTGAATTTACTTCCCTTGTTATCAAAGGATTTCAGAATAAAATGCAAGCGGATGTCGTTTACACAGACTTCAGTAAGGCCTTTGACTCTGTTAACCATTCTCTCCTTCTTCGCAAACTAGACCTTATAGGACTTCCAACTAAATTTCTGACCTGGATTTCGGAGTATCTGAGTAACAGAACTCAAAAAATTGTTTTCAAATCTGTGCTCTCTAAACCTATCCTAGTCACCTCTGGTGTACCCCAGGGTAGTCACCTTGGTCCAGTGCTTTTTAACTTATTTATTAATGACCTTCCTTCTGTTATTTTGTACTCTAACATACTAATGTATGCTGATGATGTCAAGCTGAGCCTGGCATATAATGATATGTCCTCTCATTGCTTATTGCAGGCGGACTTATTTTCCTTTTTGTCTTGGTGCAAAATGAATCTGCTTAACCTGAACTGCTCTAAGTGTAAGGTCATGTCATTTTATCGTATCACTCCCCATGTTGTTAGTTACACTCTCGATGGGGTGCCACTTGATAGACTGAATGAAGTAAAGGATTTAGGTTTACTTCTTGATCACAGGTTAAAGTTCGATAACCATATTAAATTGACTGTCAACAAAGCTTTTCAAGTTCTTGGTTTTATAAAGCGTTGGTCTAAGGAATTTGATGACCCTTATACGACCAAGATACTTTTCACTTCCCTAGTTCGTCCAATTCTGGAATATGGATCTTGTGTGTGGTCTCCACAGTATCATATTCATCAAAGTAGATTGGAATCCGTACAGAAGAGCTTCTTACTCTTTGCTCTTCGCCGCTTTGACTGGGGTGTTCTTCCTCCATACCCCAATAGGCTCTTGCTTCTTAACCTTCCCTCCCTAACTAACCGTCGTGTTATGCTAGGAGTTATGTTTGTAGTTAAATTAATCAAAGGTGAAATCGATTCAGCTGCGTTGTTGAGCCAAATAAACTTTTCTGTTCCCTTTAGACCTTCTCGCAATTTCTTTCCACTTTCCCTTAATCGCTGTACTACTAATTATTCCTTGCATGAACCGTTTCGAGTACTCTGTAATGATTATAACAAATTATCCTATACAATCAATTCAGAGTCCTCCATTTCTATAATTAAAAACTCTATTTTAAATGCCCTATCTCGGGAATAACTTTCTTGCATGCACTGGTGGCGGACTAATTCTTACTAACTCTTTCAAATTATTTTTGGTCTAATTGGGTTTTTCTGGGTTTTCCCCAATTCATGCAACAAATGTTGGACCAATTTGCTTTTAAATACCCCCAGAAATAATAATTTTAATCTTTTTAATCTTCATTATTTTAAATATATTTATAATTTTTATATTATTTAAATTAAATTAAATTAAATTCTTTAAGCTTTCTGTATTTTTGGTGTCGACTGACTTTTAGTCGACAATAAATAAATAAATAAAAAAAATACACATATGATTTGAAACACACAAAACATATTGTAAACTAAGCCTATACATTATAATATAGGCATATGGAGAGAAAATTGTATAAATAAGAAATAAATAATTAATCACACATAATTCAGAACTCAATTCGAACATAGGTGAGCGTGAAAAAGGCGCACTTCTCTAAACGTCTTCGATGGTTCCTTTTTCTGATGCCATTTTTTCTGATTTTTGTCGCTTGATGGACTTTGTTGTTAGTGCTATGGTCGTTTATCAACGAGAGCACGCTTTTATCCTGATATGTCGCCTGGTTGACAACTTCAGTTGGTCTCACTAACACAGATATTGTGAACTGTGAGTGGAGATTGCAGGTGTTTGTAATGCCGTGATTGCGGGCACACTTTTCTCCTGATGTATCGCCTGGTTGACAACTTCAAGTGGTCAAGCTAACTCAGATATTGTGAAACTGGGTTAGCAGATTGTAGGTATCCTTGATTGTCGCCTTGTTGACAACTTCAAATATGGATTTTGGGAGATTGGTTATCCTTTTGTCGCCTCGTTGACAACTTCAGGTTCCAACCGTCGGGGTCACCAAAATGTTTGTGTGTAAGGGAAGTATTCAGCACATAAACTGACTACTAAAAGCGTCGCAACTAGCACTTGTAACTAGCTGGACTACGGAGAGTGAGATCCTTCGATGCGCACAGTAAGTGCAATGGTAGAAATCAAAACTACGGAGTTGACGATTAGATTCGAGCTGATTTTGCTCTAATGAGCATGGCTTTATTTATACCTAATTCTTAACTCTAAAATACATTCTTTGACAGTTGCGCGTCGTTCGCTCCTACTCTCTAGTGTGGCCGTTGTTATGCTTCCGCTGAGGGCAGCAATCGTAATATGGGTCAACCAAGTGGTGGAGTTCGCTGACGTAGGCACGTGCTGGTTGTGATATGAGCTTGTTGTCCCACGGTGGTTTTCTTGTATAATATGGTGACCAAAGGTAAGTGTGCCTTTGGTTCTGATCGCGTTCGTTGGCAGTTGATTGCGAGGGCTGTCTGATAGCATATGTGGTAGTTGTTGCGAGGGGCGCATATAGCATATGTCAAAGCTATATGGCTCCTCACAAATGAGGCAACCGCTGAAGTCAGCGTTTGCAATATGAGGCGGCCGATGACCCACTGCTGTTGAGTGCAGTGTTTGCAATATTATTTGTTGATATTTACTTATTCAGCTGTGTGTCTGCGCAAACTGCAGCGCACGTACAAATAGCTTATTATTAAATTATATGAGCCTAAACAAGATTAATTATAATTACAATATAATTCAAAAAAATTTATATTGTATTTGCCACCTCTAAATATCTATCATTTAATTGGTGACTTGAATTTCAATTTAATCGTATTATTTTTTGAAAACATTTTTAACAATTTGTGATTTGTTTTTAATTCAGACTGAATATATAACAACCTTTTAAAAATATTGCGAAATATGTAATGATTAACTTGTTTATTTATGCGAAATATGTTTATTTCCAATTTCAGTTGACACAGCAAAAACAGCAAACAAACAGAACAAGAAATTTCGTTTTTTATTTGGGTAAATTCAGTTGTGCCAAAAATTCTGAAAACAGTTGTGCAAAAATCCACATTGATTATTCGTGTAGACATTATAAGGTCCCCAGCAAGCCCAGCATTTTGGGAGCTGCCCATAAAATATGTGCTCAAGATCAAATTGCAACCTACATGTTGAAGTAGAAGTCTTGCCCTGGTTTTGTGTGTCTTTTCTTTATGCTTTCAATTAAGTCAATTGATTTTAATTAGACCATGACTTGGGCATAAATTCTGTAAGCATATTCCCAAGAAATAATTATTATTATGATTATTAAACACGCGACTCAGGGTGAGCCACATGTATACACAAATATAAATGCCTAACGAATTTTACCTCGCCTGTAACTTAATATCTGATCAAATACTACTCCCTGTCCCTCTCTCACTCCCTCTCCGACTACCTCTCTCTCTACCCATTCAATTAATAGGAATTACGCGTAGATGGCCAAGTTGAGGCATAATGCACCAGCAGCAACAGCAACGGAGGAGTCGTCTGTTGAAAGTGCCCACATTTAATGCCAACTGCTCTGCTCCTTAATTGGTGAAACACACACAGGCACTCACACAGGCACACACTCGCACACACACAGGCAGACACTCGCACATACTCAGTGTCACACACAGCGAGCGGGACTCACATGCGACGTGCTTCAATTGAGGTGATCAACGTTAATTAAAAGCCAACAAAAGACAGTCAAACTGACTCAGGCCCCGTTGTTGTCGCTGGGCTCATTAAGTGGCATGGCCACGCCCACATCACAGCAAACGCCCTACGCCTCACGCCCCACACCCCTCACTGCGGCGATCAAGATGAAAAATTAGCATTTCGCGCATCATTAAAATTCCAACAGTAGAGGAATAATGACTGCACACTGAGCCATATGGAACGGCTACACTTTGTACACTGAAAAAAAAACAAGTGAACAGAGAAAGTATACAGTCCGATTTGTATTCTCTATGTAAAACAAATATGTCAAGTCAAATACTGTGTAGGGCAGGTATTGAAAGGGAACACTTAATGCAAAACACTTTTTCTCTGAGTGTACATTATAGTAGAGTTAGATATAGAAATGCATATGTACATTCAGTTGACAAATGCAGCAACATGCTCAATGTTTCCATTTCCATTACCATTTCCCCATTTCTATCAATCTATCTGTCGTTCTGTGATTGCTGCTGTTGTTGTAGTTGCTGCTTGCCTCGTAGTAGTTGTAGTTGTAAATAGTCGCTTCAACTGTGCCACAGCCTGTGGCTCATTTGTCGCAACAGCAACAGCAGCAGGCAGCCGACGGCGTCGGAGGCGAGAAATGAGTAAAACAAATGCGTCAACACCGAAAACTAAATACGAAATACGAAATACGAAACACTCTCGCACACACACACACACACTCGCACACACACTCGCACACAGTAGTGCAAGCAACTCGTGACCTCCGGCAGTAGGCCAGGTATCCCCCGGATAACCGTTAAGTATCCACTTGGCGGTCAACCAACACGAGAAGGCAACTGAGGCAGGGTCCAGAGATGCCTCGGGATGAGACCACTGGAACCCCCATTAGGAACTGAAGTAACTTGGGCTGACGGTAGCAGTATTCTAGCATCTCAGTAAGCGGAGTGACATCTTGCCGAAATGACTGCTAGGGTAATGCTTCTACCGCCTCCGACCCATTAAAACTTGGCAAATCTCCAAGCACGCTTTCTGGTGCGTCGTCATTAAGTTGGCAGTACAGGTTCAGTTGATACAATCCTGATTAAAGCGAATCCGGCTCTGAACACCCGACCCCATAAGGGCGGATGTCAACCGTCGCATGGCCTCCCTGCTTGCATAGATAACCATGGGATTTATACGCAACTGTACAACGAGCAGAAATAACGACTTGGAGTTGGGACCCAATAAAATGAGTACAATTACAAACATTAACAACAAACAAACAAACGAGAGTGGCGACGTGTTCGCGAAGAGTGGGAGGACTTTGAGGTCTCCAGTAGGTGGAGTGGCGCCAACGCTGCCACCGGTGATCTGCAGGGAGGAGGTTGATAAACTGACGAGGCAGCGTAGCACTACGCTATGCGACCTCGGTCAGGAAATCTCCAAGCTGATGGAGATGTTGGAGGATGGCGCTTCATCCACCAACCGATGCGCGACTCCATTGAGAGTATAAAAGCGCTCTACGAACTAGTAGCCATCCAGCTCCACGATGATGGAGCTAAGGCCGTCATTAGGTCACATCAGTCCTCACAGACGTCCCTTCCATCTAGATCGGTGGTGGAAGTCAAAGGGAAGCTGTGCCCAGGGTCGAACACCCCGCACAGCAAGCGGAGTAGGAGAGAGGGCGACTCGGTCGTCCCAAAGGAAAACCCGGTTGCGGCGAAGACCTCAGGCGCTGAGGCTCCGAAACGCGTGGAACCTACAAAGGGCGATAAGTGGACAAAGGTCACCCACAAGAAGGCCAGAAAGCTAAAGAGGCCACAGGTCCGCATGGAGAAGGCGCGCCCTGACGCTATACTCATCGCAGCGAAGGGCGACGCTAGCTACGCGGATATACTCCGCAAGGTCATAGCGGACGAGAAGCTTAGCAATGTTGGAAAGGCGGTTTCCAGGATACGGTGGACCCAAAAGGGTGAGCTGCTATTGCAGCTAAATAAGCCAGGTTAGATACCTCGGCATTCAGGAGCCTTGTGGGTTACACGCTGGGCGAGCTAGCAGAGGTTCGATCTCTTGCTCACCGGGTGACCATCGAAGCCAGAGATCTCGATGAGGTCGCCACTAAGGAGGAGATGACCATTGCGTTCCGAGAACAATTTGATGTGGAGGTCTCCCTGTAGGTCATCACCCTGCGTAAGGCGTACGGGCAGACACAAACTGAGTCAATTAGGCTTCCTGCAGACAGAGCAAAGAAAGCGTTGTCTGTCGGATTCTTAACAAAGGGATGCGGGTTAGCGTGACCAAGTGCTTTAGATGTCTGGAGTTTGGCCACCTCGCGAGATACTGCAAGAGCGAGCAGGACCGGTCGAATCTGTGCCGAAAATGCGGAGGTCAGAACCACCTGGCCAAGGACTGCAATAAAGAGCCGCAGTGTATGTTCTGCAAGGAGAAGAACCCAGATAATAAACACATCGGCGGCAGTGGCAGATGTCCCATGTTCAGGAGTGCACTGGCCAAAAGAAAATGAAGTGCGTTCAGCTGAATCTCAACCACTGCGAAGCAGGTCAGGCCCTGCTAAGACAGTCGGTCAGGGAGACGCAAGCAGACTTGGCCATAATCTGCGAGCCGCACAGGCCATTCACTGGACGTGGCTAGCAAGTGTGGGAAAGCGGCCCTCTGGTCTCTCCGAACATCACCGATAGAAATTAGCACGGACCATGATGGATTTATCCGGGCGAAGATTAACTCTATAACCTTTTATAGTTGTTACGCCCCGCCGAGCTGGGATCTGAGGCGATTCCAGCAGTTGCTAGAGGAAATCTCGGATGATGCTCGCGGCAGATCCCCCTTAGTAATTGCCGGGGACTTCAACGCCTGGGCAGTTGAATGGGGAAGCCGAGTGACGAATACCAGAGGAACCTGCCTGTTGGAAGAGTTTGCATCGATAGATGTAAACCTCGCAAACGACGGTTGGCGGCTCACCAACCGTAAGGCTGGCAGAGGATCCATTATAGATATTACCCTGCTAAGTAGCTCGCTATGCAGGAAGACGACGTGGAGAGTCAGCGATGATTTCACTTTCAGCGATCCCCAAGCAATATACTTCGTGATCAATGAAAGACCACAAAGACCTCCTAGACGAGGATACCCTCACCGAAGCCTTACACCATACCGTGTTCCCAGCCATCGGGCAATCTGTCGACAACATGGCAATAAGCCTAATGCGCTGCGTTACGAACGCATGCGATTTGTCCATGCCCAGGAGAAAGCCGAGCAGACGAGCAACGCCCTGCTATTGGTGGAATGAGGAAATCAACCAGCTAAGGAAAGCGTGCCTACTGGCCAGAAGGCGCTCCCAACGTGCCAGGGGCCGTCCGGAATTCGCCAGTAGGCTTGATGACCTCAGAGGAGCCAAAAGAGAGCTGAAATGCAGCATTAAGAGAAGCAAGGCCAGCTGCTTTCGGGCAATCTGCGAGGAGGCTGATGTGAACCCTTGGGGAACCGCATACAAGGTGTCTTGTCCTACGGCTTTAGCCAACATAGTTGTGACGCTGTTTCCACAACACCCGCGGCTACAAGAAATAAGCACAATCAAGCGTACGGAGCTTATTCAGGGAGTCACACCGGAAGAGGTCTTGGATGCAACTAAAAGACTGGGTGATAAAAAGGCCCCAGGACCAGACGGTATCCCCAATAAGGCGTTGAAGCTGGCGGTCCGCAGGAGGCCAGAAATATTTGCGGCCACATACGCAAAATGCCTACAGGACGGAGTATTTCCTAGGATATGGAAACGGCAGCGGCTCATCCTCCTGCCAAAAGGGGATAAGCCGACAAACGACACGTCTGGATATAGGCCTATCTGCCTCCTAGACTCAGCGGGAAAGGTCCTAGAGAAGCTGATATATAACAGACTTCTGGCCATCATTGATGGAAAAAACGCCCTCTCAGCCAGCCAATACGGACGCAATCGAGGATCCGGAACATGTGCTCTACCATTGTTCGAGATACAGGGGAGTGTCTGGCTCAGTGCCCCCACCGGAGAGCTTGGTAGAGCACATGATGGAGTCTCCGTCACATTGGAGAGAAGTCCGTCAGCTCATCATAAGCATACAGAGGGATCTGAGATTATGCGAAACTGAGTGGCGAGTGACGGAGAATGCCTAGTTAGGCAACCCACCCCGGTGAAGTAATACTTTGCGGTGATACCGGGAGTGGGGGTGTTTGTGGGGGGTGAGTTTAGTACGCATGCATTGACGTTGTTTTTAAATCGTGCATGCAGGTGGCCCGGGCCCCTGTATCTTCAGGAGACTCTCACCTCCGTGGCGTATCCAAAAAAAAAAAAAAAAAAACACTCACACACTCACACACTCGCACACGCAGACACTCGTCTGCCTAAGCAGCCATCAGAGAAATAATAACATGAATTTATCGATTTGTCATGTGGATATTTGTTTGGCAATTTATTTTCCACATGCCGCAAGCAGAGAGACAGTCTCGGGGCAGCATCGGAAGCAGCAGCAGCAGCAGCAACATTTACACAGCTCATTTCTTTGCCAGCTCGGTTTTTATATAGTTTTGGGAGACGCATTCATTTTTATGGCCACACAAGTGCTAGCCCCGCGTTGGGCGCCAAAAATTCTGTAGCCGTGTAGTAGTATAGTAGTGGAATGTTGTTCAGTAATGGTGGTAGTATTACTAATAGTATCGGCAGTTGTTTGTACTCGATCACAGTTTTGAAAAATAAGACAAAAATGCTAACGAAATTTTGCAAGGCTTGCCGATATTCTTCACTCGCCGGAAATATTCAACCGTTCGGGACCAGTCAACGAACTAGCTCTGTTCGGGAATGTGAGCGGGGTTTTTGTTTACCTATCTCGGCATTACGCGAATTTTATTTATAGAGTCTTAAAATTAGTTGAATAACATTTTGAAGCAAATCAAGCTAAAGAAAAGACTTGTTGTAAAATGTGTTCAAATCAGCTTCAATAAATAAATAGAGGCGTCTTCTGAAATGTGCTCGACGCACTATCATTACTCTCACAACTCGAAAAAAAACTTGTGATTTAAAATGTTTGCATTTTGTACTTTTTTTGTACTTGTTCAGCACGTGAACTGAAATAGCTGCCTCAAAGCAAACGATCCCAAAAGACTCACAAAAAGTTTTGTATGCAATTTTCATTTGTTTTCTTTTTGTTGTTGTTTGTTAAGTGATAAACATACCTCAGTTTTGAAAATTGTTCAACGCACTTAGGGAAAAGCAGAACGAAAAATGTGCACATAACATTGAATGGGTTCATATACAATCCGCATCATATGTGAAAAATGTAGCAACAACATCGAGTACAAGCGGGCCAAAAAGCCAAACAAAACAAATTTCAATTTAGCTTAAAGATTTTGCGCATAAAATTTATGACACTCAATTAGTTTAAGCGACAACAACGACAACAACAACAACAACAATTGTGTGTTATAGGAAATGTTTTAGCAACCCTCGCTGACGAGTAAATCGCATAAATGCGGCGACGTATGAATTTCATTTAATATGATTAGTGTGGGCCCGCTGCTCCTGGTCTAAATACATATTCATACATATACAGTGGCGGACACCTTATTCCGAACATTGTCAAAGAAAAAACGTAATTGCCTGCCATAAGCTAAGCATTCATTATTTTTCAGAAATTCCAAAGACCGATGGTAGGTATATATATTAACCACCAAAATTAATATATGACCCCAATAAACTGGGGTTTCCCCACCTGCTAGGTACGATTATAAAAATGTAGCATACGTTTAGGTATAGTTTTCATTTGGAGCAGGTACATTGTGGACACGTGTGTGCCATAAAACCCGGATTTTTAACCTAAAGTTGAGTATTTTCGGTGTAAGTAGACCAATCCTTCGTAGTCAGTTTAGTTTTATCCTGCATCTCGGGTGCAATAAGCCAAAAAGGACTATGGACAAACAGACTACCATTGCACAACGGAAACTCATCCTGGAACAGTTCCAAAACGGATATTCACATCGCCAAATAGCTGAAATGGTCAGTCTGAGCAACTCAACTGTGTATAACATCATTCGGCGCTTCGTCGACGCAAATCGGATTGAGGACAAGGGCAGAATGGCACCAAACAAGATTTTAACCGAAGAGGAGGAGCGAAGGATCACCAAGAAAATAAGGCGAAATCCCAAGATATCGGCTCCAAAAGTGGCTCAACAGGTGGAGGATGAAATGGGGAAAAAGTGCTGTGTGGAAACTATGTGCATGTTTCTGCGCAATCTTGACTTTAATGCCCGAGTACCACGGAAGAAGCGCTTGATAAGCGTGAAAAATAAAGGGACTTGGATGACGTTCGCCAAAAACCACTTGGACAAGGATTTGGAATTCTGGAACACTGTCATATTTGCATATGAGTCCAAATTCAAAATTTTTCACTCAGACGGACGGAATTGTGTGTGGCGACAGTCCAATACTGACCTGAATCCCAAACACGTAAAGGCAACAGTCAAGCATGGTGGAGGAAGTGACATTTCATGGGTATGTATCTCGTCAGCCGGATTCCTGAATTTTGTGATTTTTGAAACAACAATGGACAAGAATGTGTACTTCAATATACTAAAGGAAAATTTACTCCAAAGTGCCGAGAAGGTAGGAATCCGACGTAATTTCCGGTTCAACCAGGACAACGATTCCAAGCATAAGGCCAAGATAGAACAGTCCTGGCTCATCAGGAACTGCCCCCACATGATAATTCCACCGGCCCAATCTCAAGATTTAAATGTTTTTGAGAATTTGTGGGCTCTGCTGGAAAATAACATCCGGAAGCACAGAATATCCAGCAAAGAAGACCTCAAAAATGCTCTGCGGGATGAGTGGAGCAGAATCAGCCCAGAAGCTACCAGGAAGCTGGTATCTTCCATGAATAATAGGTTAAGGGAAGTTGTTAAGGCTAATGGATATCATGCTAAGTATTAACATCCTTATTTAAGTTTTTATGCTCCAAATATATTATTTTATTTATACCTGGCCAAATAAAATTTCCCCTCAAAAAAGTGTACTTTTTTACATAACTCTACCTAGCGGGTGGGGAAACCCCAGTGTATTGGGGTCATATATTAATTTTGGTGGTTAATATATATACCTACCATCGGTCTTTGGAATTTCTGAAAAATAATGAATGCTTAGCTTATGGCAGGCAATTACGTTTTTTCTTTGACAATGTTCGGAATAAGGTGTCCGCCACTGTATATAATTACGTTTTTAGTGCGAGAGCACACCAGCTGTATCAAATTAAAATCCGACAATTTATTATTTATGTATTTTTTATTAAACACAAAATTATAGTTGGACAATTTATTATGGATATGTTTTTATTAAACATCAAAATTATAGTTAGACAGTTTATTATTAATATATTTCATTTAGACACAAATATTAAGTTATACAATTTATTGTTGGTATATTTCTTATTAACACAAAATTATAGTTAGACAGTATTTAAGCACAAATATAAAGTTATACAATTAAAAGCACGTCTTCTCTATTGTGCATACAAAATGATTCTGCATATGTCTATTGTCTGAATGTAGGTAAAATGCATTGGATCGGGGCCTGTCGATGAAGGCAGCTGGATCGGGGCCTGTCGATGAAGGCAGCTGGCTTGCGCGACCGTCGATGAAGGCAGCTGGATCGGGGCCTGTCGATGAAGGCAGCTGGAACGGGGCCTGTTTTTGCTGATCTGCGCTTTTTATTCTTCCGGCTGCTGGTTTAGTTTGATTTGTATATTTTTATGCTGATGTTGCATTTTAATTGTTGCGAGTGCTGTTGCGTTTGCTGTATGTGTAGACATGAGAGATCGGCGTGATCTGGATATGTCACTTCCCCATCCCTTTGAAATGAGCTTGTCCTCAAGCGTTAGAGTATAGGGTATAGCTGTAAGTTGTTAGCGTTTTCGATGGTTGCTTGGTTTTCTTGTTCGACGTGTGGTGTCGGTGCTCTTTTATTCTTATATTTAATTATTAGTTGTTTAGGTAAATTTTTGAATTTGAACAAAGAATAGCTTTTTATTACTATTGACAATACTGTCACTAATGTTAAGCTTATGATTAACAAGGTATTGTTAGTTTTTGTATGTTCTCTTAGGCAAGTTGATATTTTTATATTTAACAATTTTTTGTGAATCAATATTTAATTAAATTTGTTCATATTTATTTTCTTTTTCTTATTAAATTTAGTTTTATAATGTACGATTTTTCTTTCACTTTTCGTTTCTTCGAACTGTTTGTATCTAGTTGTTTTGTCATGTTTTTTTTTTTCTGAATGGAGTTGTTATTTTTGATTTGATAAGTAGCATTTCTCTATAGTTTGTATCTACTTTGCAAGTTTTTCTTTTGTCAGTTAGCTTATTGATCTTGTTAATTTTATTCAACTGGGTACTGTGTGCTGAATGTATACCTTTTGTTAGTGGTGGGTCCCTATATTCTTCTGCCCTATTTTCGTTAGTATATTCTTTTACCTTATTTTCATTTTCATATTCTTCTTCCTTATTTTTGTTTTTATATTCTTCTTTCGTATTTTCGTTATTATATTCTTCTACCATATTTTC
>JAWNME010000172.1:0-99700 GCA_035044385.1 Drosophila neutralis
GTGGTGGGAGTGATGTTGTTAATGAAGATGTTGCTGGAGTCGGTGAAGGTGGCGGGGGTGATGTTGTCGTTGGTGATGGTGGAGTCGGTGTTGTCGAGGATGTTATTTAATCCATTGTCATTAACCAAATAGGTTGAATGATTAAAATAATTAGGGCGGCTCTGACCTTGAGCCGAGTTACTCCGGGCAATATATTGGATGCCCTCGAAGGAGTTGGTGGAGTTGATCTTCTTAGCGGCCATTTTTAATATATTTCTTTTTTTTGTGAAGCACTTTATTAACACAAAACGAACTCTTACTATTGTTTTTTCACTGTGGTCGCACAAACACGATGTTTTTAATTTTGTTACCACTTTGGTAATACAAAATTTATTTAATTTAAGTTTTTGGTTTTTCACTTTGTTAGCAATATAAGAAACTTTTATTTTTGGTAACCGTTTTGTTAACAAGCCGAAAGAGTTGCCGATTCAAGTGTTCGAAAACTACTAAGGTTTTAGAAATAAGAATCTAAAATCTTAGGTATGAAGTCTGTATGAAATGATTATAAGGAGGGTCACTCAAACAGAGTGCACTGTAAAAAGGGAGAGAGCCGAAAACATACACAAAAAGGTAGCAGCACGTGTCAAAAGTACGTGCGAAGTACCTACTTAAGATCAATTACGAAAATAATACTATAATTATGATGTGGGAAAACATTAGGTGGGAGGTGTCCTATGAGTTATAACCAATAACAACGAAGGTGCGAAAAGAGAACCGAAAACATTTTTTACACTGATCAATGAACACACCCTCTAAAAATCAAAAACATGTACCTGCACACTTGTGCGGTAGCTGGTAACCAATCTTCCACTATATTCTAGCATACAGGTTACAGGTTACATACCTCGCTCACAATCTCCTCCTTAAAAACACAATCACGTACGCACACACAAGTGCGCAAGTGATCCTCCACCTTACTCTAACCCCTAATCCATAAATCTATACCCTTCGATCATAAATGTCACGCACGTGATCAAAAACCACTCATTTTTCTAAAAAAAGTCACACACCTGTCACTCCCCCACCCAAAAGCAATAAGTTATGTGTTACAATAAAGCAATTAAAAATCGAAAGCAATAAAAAAAACTATTAGGACTTCCTGTCCTAGAATGCCCATTTCCCTACTACTTATAGTCTAAGAATTTTGTATATAAGCCACGCATTTTATAGACTCAATCCCGTCAGACGTCTTCATTTATTTCTACAATCGCATTTTCTGTGCGCAACGAAGGACCTCACTCTCCGCAGTCCAACTAGTTCAAGTGCTAGTTGTGACGACTTTTAGTAGTCAGTTTATGTACTGAATACTTCCCTTAACACAAACATTTTGGTGACCCCGACGTGAAGTGATCTCATGTCAATTCTCTTGAGATTCAGAACGCACAAATACGTATTCATTGCAGATATTGCAAAGATGTATCGCCAAATATGGATAAGCCCGAGTCACGAATTTAATCAGATGATAGTTTGGAGAAAAAATCCAAATGATGAGCTAAAGCACTATCGATTAAAAACGGTTACATATGGAACAGCATGGGCTCCGTTCCTGACAACTAAGTGTCTAAATCACTTAGCCTCACTCCACACAAGCAGCTCACCATTAGGATCCGCTGCCCTAAGGGATGACTTCTACGTAGATGATTGCCTCACAGGGGCAGATTCAATACAAGAAGTGATCCAAATTCGACAGGAGTTGGTAAAAATACTACTCCCCAAGGGATTCAACTTACGAAAATGGTGCTCAAACAATGAGCAAATTCTTCAAGGAATACCCAAGGATGACATAATAGGCAATATTAAGCTTGACGAAACACTGGAACATTACAGTGTCAAGACATTGGGCCTCATTTGGATGCCACAAAAGGATCAATTTTGCGGCCGCACACAAAGCAGCACAGCAAAAAGAGTCACAAAACGTGTAGTATGTTCGGAGCTGGCACAGATCTTCGATCCTCTAGGCCTGTTTTCTCCGGTCGTGGTAAAGGCTAAAATCTTTATGCAACGACTCTGGGAGTCAAAACTCGACTGGGATGACGAATTACCCATACATCTTCAGAACGAGTGGAAGGATTATAGAGAGGACTTGAAAAGCCTCAATTCAATGCAAATTCCAAGGCACATATACTGTGAGGAGCCATATAGCATTGACGTAAGCTATATGCGCCCCTCGCAACAATTGCCACATATGTTATGGGCAACCCTCCAAACGATTTGCAGCAGACGACATTGGATCTTGCGCCACGTCAGCAGATTTCGTCAACGAAAAAAACAACTGCAGCCAGGTATTCAACGACGAGAATACCTGCAGCCAGCGAGCAGCACATTATGTAAGAAGACCACAGTGGGCCAACAGCACACGCGGCTCCGATTTCCACCAAGAGCACACGTGCCTACCCCAGCGGCTGGAAAATGGACACCACCACTTGGCGCTGTTGAGAGCGCAAGTGCGCCATCAGCGCATTCCACATTGGATAGCGTGAGACCCAAGTGAGCCGCGGTCGCGAAATAGGTGGTCGCTGCTCGAATTCCAACCAATTGCAGCGATCACAGCAGACCGTGGGAGAGCGGAACGACGTATCGGGCAGAAGCAACCGCTGCTCGAATTTCATCGATTGCAGCGACACCAGTGGGCTGCAACCTGGAAGCAGGTGACCGCTGCCTTACTCCCAACGAGTGCAGCGTCGGCGGGAAAACGTGGGAAGTGCAGCGTCAGCAGAAAGGCGTGAGAAACGCCCCAAAAGAGACGGACCACCGACGCGATCTGACCCATAAAAGGGGGCGTCGCAGACCACCAAGGGCAGTCAGTGAAAATCCGTGAAAAACAGTGCAAGTCTAGTGGATCGTAACAGGACGATCCACCAGCAAGGAGCTTCGAAGGAGCAGTGCAGTCAGAAAATGCCTGATCGCCCCTAGCTGCTACGTGGAACGCCGGATATCGAAGGAATATCCAAATGGCAGTTAAAATCGTAGCGTAGTAATAAGTGAAGCAGAATAAAACCATTAGTTAATATATAAAGTATATGTGTTTTTAATTGTCGCAGCGCAATCAAATATAAATTTGTTGCTCGAACCCATAGCTCGGCTGAGTTTTAGCCCAGCTAAAACTGGACGAACTGAAAAGGTTCGTAACAACTGGCGCCCAACTTTGGTGGTTGCGATAATTAATACACATTATATATATTAACAAAACTAAAATGGTTCGTTCCTGGGAATACACCCTCAAGAAGGCGGAAGTCTTGAGATATGGAGAAGAATTCCAAGTAGATCTCAGAGAAACACTGGATGAGATGCGACGAGAATGCGGAGAGTGGGTGGACACTCACGAATCCAGACTACCATACAGCACGAGGATTCAGGATTTGGCAGCTGTTCATAGCAGCATTTCACAGGCCAAAGAAATAGGAAAAGTTGCGGATGCAAGAGAAGCGACGAACGTAGATTTCGCCCAGTTGAGCATACCAACAACTAGCGCAGCAGCACGCGCTCGAGACGACAACCACACAGTATGGAAAACACCCGCACCATACCCATCAAGGAGAGTGTCCACAAGCGACAACACGGCGACGGATATGTCTCAAGAATACCCGAGGGTAGCGAAACAAGTCCGGGAGTGGAACTTTCGCTTCGACGGCACCACTAAGCCGTTAGAATTCTTGGAGCAAGTCGAGTGGTCAGCCGATACATATGGACTCGACTTGAATTTAATTCCCAGGACCATGCCTGAACTACTCCAGGGAATCGCACTGAAATGGTATGTAGTCAATAATCAGCACTGGACGAGATGGGTAACATTTGTCCAGAGTTTTCAAGAGTACTTCTTGCCAAGAGATTACTTCGAAAACTTAAAAGACGAAGTCACCCGAAGACGTCAGGCTATGAATGAGCCATTTAAGGTGTACATGGTGGAGATGCAGACGCTAATGCGGCCACTACAGTATTCGGCGGAGGAGCAACTGCACAAAATCTACAGCAACAGCCTTCCAAAGCTAAGAGCGTACGCCAGGCCAGGTCAATTCAACAACTTGGCAGAATTGATGCATTTGGCAGCCGCGTTTGAAGAACTAGAGGCCGACAGAGAGAAGTTGAGACAGCAGAGCCGCGTGGAACACCCGAGTTGCAACTCTCCACAGCGAAGGCAAGTAGAGCCTCAACAGAGCCACATGGATCCACCACAGAGACATCGCTACCACCATATAGAGCCCGCGCCAAGGCAAAACTGGCCACGGCTTATGCGGATAGAGGATAGTGGACGGACACACAGCAAAGCGTACCACGAGAGAGTCGAAACCGACACGAGACTCAGACCAGCCCCGAAGACGAGACGCGACAATAGACAAACGCATATAAATAATCCAGCGATGGCTTGCAGATATTGTGGCCAGAACGGACACCGTGCGATAGAGTGCACAAATCCTATGCTGGACTATTGTTGGATATGTTGACGAATCGGAGTTCGCACGTCAGAATGTTGTCCGTCGGGAAAAGGTCACCGACGTCCGCCACCGAGGAGCGAGCGGGAGCCGAACAAGGGCAACCCCAATACGCTAATAGGCAACCTGCAGGACGAGGGAGCGCAGCTGACAGCGGCCGTAGAGATCGACAACTGCCAGCACAAGGCTACGATCGATACAGGGGCCACCAGTAGTTTCATTAGCGAGAAGCTAGCTCGTGGACTGTTCGACGTAGGTCGACGATGCGCAACCAAACGGCGAGTCCGCATGGCAGATGGCCGAAACTGCAGAGTCCGAGAACAAGTCGAGGTGAATATCAGGTTCGGAAGGAGTAGTATGGATATTACTCTACTGATACTCCCAGGAGTTATCGATAGCTTAGTTCTCGGATGGGATTTTCTGTCTGGGATGGGAACGGTTTTATAGTGCGCAGGCCTGAGGATAAATATACCGGGGAAAAGAATTCGACAGCATCAAGAGGAGAGACTGTACATAGCAGAGACAGTAAAACCAGCAGTAAGTGTTTGCAGATGCCAAATCTCGACAACCCCAGAAGAAACATGCCGGAGAATCCCAATTGTGAGAGACACGATTGACCAAGCAAATAAAAACTGCCACTGGATCCAAAAGATGCGAACGGCCATAACGAGAAATCCGAGGAAGTTTCCAGATTACATGGACAAGTCTGGAAAACTGTACAGACACATACCTCATAGACCTGGAACCGAGGATGTAGCAGCCTGGAAATTGTGTGTGCCAACCGGGAAGAGGACACAAATTCTAGATGAGAACCACAACACCGCCGCCGCAGGACATACGGGGACCAGAAAAACAATAGCCCGAGTAGCAGCGCGTTACTACTGGCCAGGCTTAAATAGAGACGTATGAGTATATGTCCAACAATGCGAAGAATGTAAGCAATATAAGGCAAGTCAATTGGCCGCGGTCGAGGCTTCTCAGGACCAAGCAAGGCACCATAACCTTCGTCGCAGGCGATGGAGCCCCAAAATCGGAGACAGAGTGTGGGTGAAGTTACACCACCTATCAAATGCAGCAGAGGGGTTCGAAGCCAAGCAAGCACCGAGATACGGAGGCCCGTACCAAATCATGGATTGCACGTCACCGGTGATCTGCAAGCTAAGGAGCTGGGCAGACAAGCGGATAAGGATGGCACATATAAGCGATTTGAAGTCACACAACAAGGAGACGGGTGAGGCCCCAAGTCCCCAAAATTAAAAAGGAAAAATAAGTGCGACTCCAAAAACAGGAATTGGACGCACACTTAAACACATAAAAAAAAAATATAATATAATAATAAAATAAACGCCCATCAGGAAAGCGTAAGAATAAAAAAAGAAAGTAAGGGTATACAAAGGTTGTATGCACCTATATATAAAAATTAATTATAATAATAGGTCAGAGAGAACGCGCCACTCCAATTGCAATTGCACAACACGTAGTGCAGAAAGAGTAGGACCATGACCTACCTCTACGTTCATTAGGAAAAAATGCAACGACCGCCGAAAACGTCATGCTTACAGCAGACGTAAACAAAAAATTTATAGCTAAGAAGTGGAAGGCTTCCACTTACCGAAGAAAGGGGGGAGTGTGAGGAGCCATATAGCATTGACGTAAGCTATATGCGCCCCTCGCAACAATTGCCACATATGTTATGGGCAACCCTCCAAACGATTTGCAGCGGACGACATTGGATCTTACGCCACGTCAGCAGATTTCGTCAACGACGAAAACAACTGCAACCAGGTATTCAACGACGAGAATACCTGCAGCCAGCGAGCAGCACACTATGTAAGAAGACCACAGTGGGCCAACAGCACACGCGGCGCCGATTTCCACCAAGAGCACACGTGCCTACCCCAGCGGCTGGAAAATGGACACCACCACTTGGCGCTGTTGAGAGCGCAAGTGCGCCATCAGCGCATTCCACATCGGATAGCGTGAGACCCAAGTGAGCCGCGGTCGCGAAATAGGTGGCCGCTGCTCGAATTCCAACCAATTGCAGCGATCACAGCAGACCGTGGGAGAGCGGAACGACATATCGGGCAGAAGCAACCGCTGCTCGAAGTTCATCGATTGCAGCGACACCAGTGGGCCGCAACCTGGAAACAGGTGACCGCTGCCTTACTCCCAACGAGTGCAGCGTCGGCGGAAAACGTGGGAATCGCCCAAAGAAGGAAGAACAGCGTCAGCAGAAAAGCGTGAGAAAGGCCCCAAAAAGACGGACCACCGACGCGATCTGACCCATAAAAGGGGGCGTCGCAGACCACCAAGGGCAGTCAGTGAAAATCCGTGAAAAACAGTGCAAGTCTAGTGGATCGTAACAGGACGATCCACCAGCAAGGAGCTTCAAAGGAGCAGTGCAAATGCGACAAGCAGAGGTAACACGTCGACCAGTGGATCGTAACAGGACGATCCACCAGCAAGGAGCTTCGAGGGAGCAGTGCAAGTCGACGAGCAGAGGCAACACGTCGACCAGTGGTTCGTAACAGGACGATCCACCAGCAAGGAGCTTCGAAGGAGTCAGTCAGAGGCAGGCAGTCTGAGACTCACCGCAGTCACTGCGAAAGCTAGGAGCGAAGCCAGACAGAGAAGGTCTGATCGCCACCCAACTGGTACATGGGACGCATGGATATCAAAACGATATCCATAGGGCAGTTACCATAACCTAATAATAATTAAAATAAATAAAACCTTTAGTTAATATATAAAGGATACGAGGTATTAATTATCGCAGCGCAATCAAATATAAATTTGTTGCTCGAACCCATAGCTCGGCTGAGTTTTAGCCCAGCTAAAACTGGACGAACTGAAAAGGTTCGTAACAACTGGCGCCCAACTTTGGTGGTTGCGATAATTAATACACATTATATATATTAACAAAACAAAAATGGTTCGTTCCTGGGAATACACCCTCAAGAAGGAGGAAGTCTTGAGATATGGAGAAGAATTCCAAGTAGATCTCAGAGGAACACTGGATGAGATGCATCGACAATTCTACAAATAATACAGCAAGCTGAATTTACAGCTGAACTGAAAGATTTGAAGCGCCACAACACAGTGGACAAAAAGAGTTCCATCTCATCGCTCTCACCAATACAAGGGTTAGATGGGCTCATGCGAGTTGGAGGTAGATTGGAGCAAGCCCCACTTCCGTACAATGCAAGGCACCAGATTTTGCTGTCTTACAATGATCCAATAGTAAAGAAGATATTGCGAGATCTGCATGAAGACAACATGCACTGCGGTGCTCAAGCCTTACGAGCAACCGCTAGACAACAGTATTGGATCCTGAACGACAAAACCATGTCGAGAAACATCGTCCACAACTGTGTGACATGCAACAAAGCGAAACCCAAGTTGATGAACCAAATTATGGGCAATCTGCCACCAGATCGAGTGACACCAACACGCCCATTTCTCACTACAGGCGTAGACTACTGCGGACCAATTTGGATTCATCATAAAATTCGCGGAAAAAGACCAGATAAGGCATACATAGCTGTATTCTGTTGCTTCTCCACAAAGGCAGTCCACCTCGAGCTGGTCAGCGATCTGACTACAAATGCCTTTTTAGGAGCCCTGCGGCGGTTCCTCAGCCGTCGCGGAAAATGTCAAACGATTCATTGTGACAATGCTACCAACTTTGTTGGAGCAAACAACCAACTAAAGGAACTGGGAGGATCAGTATTCGGCGAGAAAGGCGCAAGCAGAGATCATCAATCACTGCAACAAAAAACAAGTTGCCTTCAAATTCATACCGCCACGAGCGCCATCATTTGGAGGCCTACGGGAAGCTGCGGTAAAGTCTGCAAAACGACTACTGGTTACTACGACAAATACCGCATCTCTGACATTTGAAGAACTAAATACGGTTATCATCGAAATTGAAGCGATTTTAAACTCTCGCCCAATTACACCAATGTCAAATGACCCTACGGGCAACACAGCCCTCACCCCAGCACATTTTCTGATTGGTGAAATGCTGACTGCACCCCCCGATGTCAACACAGACCGCAACGAAAAATCTTTACTAAAACGATGGGAACTAGTATCCAGACTCAAGCAAGGATTTTGGAAGCAATGGTCACAGGAGTATTTACAAGAATTGCAAGCCAGACATAAGTGGAAGGCCGTCAACTCCAATGTCAAGGAAGGCATGCTGGTTCTAGTCAAGGAAGACAACATCCCTGTGATGAGTTGGCCAATTGGACGCATTGTACGCACTTACCCAGGCCAGGATAATCACATTCGAGTGGTTGACGTCAAAACTGCCTCAGGCATTTACAAACGCCCCATAACCAGGCTTGCGCCGATATTTCCAGAAGACATGGCCAAAAAGCGCCCTATCAAGGAAACCGAGGACATGGACGAAAATGATGCGCCACCCGTTCTACGAAAACGGCTAATGTCGCCAACCATAACTTCGACTTTATTAATCCTGCTCTTCATGCTACCCTTGGTACTTAAGGATTCAGTATCTGTGACACCGTTCGACACAAAGCATGGAATCTACTATGAGAAAATTGGAACAACGAAGAGAGCAGTTTCCGACTGGACCATGGTAATATATTATGAATTGGAACCATACTGGCGAGATATGGAAACATTTAATGCAGGCATAGACGAATTCAATGACACATGCCCAGAATTAACTACAGATCATACATGTCCATATGAGTCCATATATCAGCACTTTCGGCACGTGTATCGTGAATTACAAATGACAAACTCACTTATGCAGCGTACACGAAACCGCAGGTCCCCATTCGATGTAGTGGGTAACATTGCGAACAGTCTTTTCGGAGTATTAGATTCGGACTACGCTGATAAAATGAGCAAGGTGATAGAGAAGGTAAAACCAAACGAAGGATTTTTACTGACATTACTGAAGAATCAAACTTCAGTACTTGATTCGACCATTAATATTGTCATTGAAGACAAAATTTGAGTCTGACAAGCGAGTTAAACTACTTGAAGAACAAGTTGCCATCATTAGCCAAACCAGAGGAAAATACAATAGTGCACGTCTTACGGAGACTTACCTGGCGTTAACAGCTCAATTGACACTGTTAGCAGCCAGCCTTCAACGCATGCAATCGGAAATAGTGGACGTACTTACTGGAATTCGTCACCGTACAATAAGCCCAATATTAATTTCTCCCGATCAATTAAAGGAACAATGGGATCAAATACGGGATCATTTGCCACCAGATCAAATGCCACCAGTGACATCATCTAACGTGATGCACCTGTACAGATTTATGCGAGCAGAAGGCACAGTCACCGACACTCATGTACTATTTAGAATACAACTGCCACTAGTGTCAACATCAATATTGGAACTGTTTAATATTGTGCCAATTCCAATGTGGGACTCTACAAGCTGGCGACTGTTTGAGCTTAAGACACCTATTATAGCTTTAACATCCACAGGGATCAATTCATGGGACTCACAACAGATGATCTGCATCGCTGCCGAACATTACCGAATGAAGAATACATATGCTTCGACCATCAAGCTATGTTTAATGTTAACAATCGGTCTGAGTTTCAACTGTTTAATAACAAAACACCAACGATGTGTCAAGTAATTCACAAAACAACCAAAATGGTATGGTCAAAAACACACCATCTCAACAATTGGATCTTTGCAACGCATTCTGAACTACAAGCCCTATGCAACGGAACCCCGTCTACTATAGAACTAAAGGACACCGGACTACTGACGTTGTCATCAGGTTGCACAGCACGCAACTCAGAAATTAGCATCAGCATGTTCAACACCATTATAAGTCAAGTGAAAAAGGGTTATGTTCATTTTGGCAACATAATCAAGCCAAACACCATCCCTTTTACGAAACTCAACATATCAGAGGACAATGTACAAGAAGATAAGGAACTGGATGACTTGCAGGTACAATTGAACACACTCAAGCAACAGCTGCCCGACCAAATAAATCCAATACAACATCAACATATCGCCGCTTATGCTGCTTTAGTGGTATCCGTCCTTGTGCTACTGGTCTATACACTACGGAAACAACGCCTTTGGACTTTTCAACCAGCAGCTACAAGGAATGAAGCTGCCACTACACCCGTGCCATCAACATCCCCAAGACGATTCACACTGGATGTAGATGATGGTTGATCACCGATTCAACGGCCTGGAGAATGTTTAGATTCATATTGTTTATATTCATACAAATAGAAAATGCTTACAATAGAAAATATTATGCAGCCACTTATAAGGCGATCGCAGTCTCACTCCACCGAGTGCAGGCGTTTGTAAGGCGACATCTCCTCTAACCGTTAAAAATAGCTTGACCCACTCAAGCTAGACTCAAGTGCCTAATTTTGGGCTGTCAGCATTTCTCAGTTGCACACTTGAACAATGCTGACTTGCATGGGTCAGCTATCAGCATCTTTGAATTCTAAGAATTTCTAAGAATTTTGTATATAAGCCACGCATTTTATAGACTCAATCCCGTCAGACGTCTTCATTTATTTCTACAATCGCATTTTCTGTGCGCAACGAAGGACCTCACTCTCCGCAGTCCAACTAGTTCAAGTGCTAGTTGCGACGACTTTTAGTATTCAGTTTATGTACTGAATACTTCCCTTAACACAAACAGTAATAATAAGCTACTTTTTGTTCAAATTCAAAAATTTACCTAAACAACTAATAATTAAATATAAGAATAGTACAGCACCGACACCACACGTCGAACAAGAAAACCAAGCCACCATCGAAAACGCCAACGACAACTTACAGTTATACCCTATACTCTAACGCTTGAGGACAAGCTCATTTCTAAGGGATGAGGAAGTGACATATCCAGATCACGCAGATCTCTCATGTCCACACTCACTGCAACCGCAACAGCACGCGCAAGAATTAAAACGCCACATCAGCATAAACATAATCAAATCCAACAGAGCCAGCGCACAATAATTAAAAGCCCGGATCCCAGAATCAAATTTACGAAAATAAATAAATCTAACAGAACCAGCAGCCACAAGAATTAAAAGCGCAGATCAGTATAAATGTAAACAAATCCAACGGAGCTAGCGCACAAAAAGCACAGATCAGTATAAGCGTAAACAAATCCAACTGAGCCAGCGCACAAGAGTTAAAACGCCGTCTCAGCATAAACACATCCGTCAACGCCTTTACTAAAAGCAACGCCGTCTCAGCATAAACGCATCCGTCAGCGCATTTTCTAAAAGTAAACAAAATCCTAGAACTAAAGACTCAAATGCGAGCTTTCATAATAGATAAAACCATAAGCATAAGTTAGAGTTATTTTGTATATACTGATCTGCGCTTTTAATTATTGTGCGCTGGCTCTGTTGGATTTATTTATTTACGTTGCGTTTGATTCTGGGATCTGGGCTTTTAATTATTGTGCGCTGGCTCTGTTGGATTTGTTTACGTTTTTATGCTGATACGGCGTTTTAATTCTTGCGCGCTGCTGTTGCGGTTGCAGTGAGTGTGGACATGAGAGATCTGCTTGATCTGGATATGTCACTTCCTCATCCCTTAGAAATGAGCTTGTCCTCATGCGTTAGAGTATAGGGTATAACTGTAAGTTGTTGGTGTTTTATGCGGTTGCTTTGTCTTCTTGTTCGACGTGTGGTGTCGTTACTGTACTAATCTTATATTTAATTATTAGTTGTTAAACTTATGATTAACAAGGTTGTTTGGTTACGCAGGTATCCGCGCCAAACAACAAGTAAAGCAGCTTCTCTCTTAATATTGTACTCTTTTAATAAGTTATGCTCTGCGCAGCATAAAGAGAAAATTAACGTAAAGATCATAACTGTTGTTTTGTACATGCTTATCGGCATTTCGTTTATTGCTTTTGTTCTCGCTTTGCTTGCCTTTTGCAATGCCAGCTGCAATTCGGCAGCTAGTCAGTTCTATTTCGTAATTCGAGAATTCAAGTTGCGACACGGTATTCGTCTTATTATTATTAATTAATTAATAAACAATTGTAGCTCAAATCGGAGTTTTGTAATAAACAATTGTAGCTCAAATCGGAGCTTTGTAATAAACAATTGTAGCTCAAATCGGAGCTTTGTAATAAACTTAATTTATAGAAAGGCAAGTTCTCGGTGCGTTTCTATTATTTTTTGTGACTTTAAAAATTCGATAGCTATTGAAAAAGCTCAATAGCTCAACATTTGGTGACCCCGACGTGATTTAATTAGCTCTGTTTGTTTAAATAAATACAAATAATTTAAAGTAAAGAGTTAATTAAACAATACAATTAATAAAGCGCCCGCGCTCTTGCATTGTTGTCGATATTCTCGGTTCGTTTTGTGCTCACTTTCGGTTCAAGTGTTTGACCTCCAATTGACATTGGCGCCTGCGCAGTCAATTCGCTTATCGCTTTGCTTAAACATTTCAGCCGTTTCTGCATTGTTATTGCTTGTCCCTTTTCGTTTTGCTTGCGCTCATGAACAAGGTGTTTGACATTTCGTCGTTTTGAACTGGTGTGTTAAAGCTGTATTGAAAAATTCCGTGATTCCTAAAGGAATATTAAAATGCATAATTCTGCTGCCGTTCAGTCTCGTACTGCCCCGTTTTACAAAGCCAAGGCCAAAGCTATTGATGAACAGGTAAAACGGATGGCCAAAGCAATCGCTCCGGAGCAAATTGTGCATCTCAGCGAACAAGAGTTGGCTGTTCGGCTCAAGGCGTTGGAAAGTGCTCAGCAGGCATTTTACAATATGCATGACGCGTTGGAGGAGCTGGACTTTTGATGAAATCGGGAGTGAATTACGGGCATGTTTTGATGACGCATCACGGAGATATTGGGATTAGATTGCATCGAGTCGTCGTCAGCGGTAAAACTTCGAACCCTTTCGGATACGGTTAATTCCAACATGCGCGCTCTACAAAGCCTGGGCAACGTTGAGCAGATTGCGGGATTCATTATCGTGCACAGTTTGCTGCGGAAAGTGGACAAGGCAACGCAGATCAGTTGGGAGGAGACAGCACCGATGGATACTATTCCTACTTGTGAGCAGTTCTTGGCATTTCTGGATCGACGATGTCAAAGGTTGGAAAATGTGGAACACGCTATGGCAACGTATACGCCTAGCTCTAAGGTGGGAAAAAGTAGTAAAATCGTTAACACTAGCAGAAAGGCCTTTGTCGCTACTAACTCCAACACAAATAAATGTGTGTTCTGTGAGACCTTTGGCCACTTAATTTATAACTGTTCCCGTTTTGGAAATCTGTCTCCGCAACTGCGTCTACGAGAGGTAAAGAAGCTCAACCTTTGCATTAATTGCCTGTGTAAAGGTCATCGGCTAAAGGAGTGCAGCTCCACTACCTGCAACCGCTGCAAGGCCAAGCATCATACGCTTCTGCATTTTGAGAATCAGATTGACGGCTCTCAAGTTATCTTTGCTTCGCATCCGCCTGCTGCAACCCTTCGGCAACACTTGTGCTCTTGCAACTGTGCCTTGAATGCTGATCTTAGTCTTGGAGCGCCGATCTGGATCGCCGGTGCACATCATCACATCTCGTTTAGCTCAACACCTCCAGCTGCGCAAGCATCGCTCACCTACTTTGATCTCAGGATTGGGGGAGTCTACTGTTGCCTCAGAAGGCTATTCAGCCGATATAAGTTTTCAATCGCGAGCATCTGCCTACTCTGCCGACATCTCAGTTCTCGTAGCTCCATCTATAACTGGAAATCAGCCTAGCTACGATGTCGACACTGAGCTCTGGAATATACCCTCAAATATTCGCTTGGCTGATCCAGAGTTCTTCAAGGCGCACAAAATTGATTTGTTAATTGGAGCTGGCCTGTTTTTTGAATTGTTGTGTGTCGGTCAAATCAAAATCGCTCCTGGTTTGCCTATTCTTCAAAAAACTCAACTGGGCTGGATAGTGACAGGAGGAACTTCTTCAGCGATCCCTGCCTCATTGATGGTCACTAGCTCGGTTATGATGCCAAATCCTAGCCCAGATCACAAGCTTGATGAAATCGTTGGTCGGTTTTGGGAGGTAGAATCGTGTTCCCGTTTAGTCAATGAATCTACCAAGGAGGAACTTGACTGTGAAGCGCATTTTAAACAAACTTTTGCTCGTTTGGACACTGGCGAATATTCGGTTCGCCTTCCAGTCAAGCATGCTGTGGATCTAATTGGAGATTCGTATCAGCAGGCATATCGTCGTTTTTGCAACCTGGAACGCAAATTAGAACGTCATCCTGGTTTGAAGTCGCAATATTCAGCATTTATCAAGGTGTATCTGGATTTGAATCACATGTCTCTTGTGGAGTCGGACATGCTAAGTCGCTGCAAGTATTATCTTCCTCATCATTGTGTTCTTAAGGAAGATAGCTCAACAACTAAGCTTAGAGTTGTTTTTGATGGTTCGGCCGTGTCTTCGTCTGGCTATTCCCTGAATGAAATCCTCATGGCAGGCCCAACAATTCAACGCAAGCTGTTCGCTACACTGTTGCAGTTTAGGACATTCCCAATAGCCTTGACTGGTGACATTAGCAAAATGTACAGGTGCGTTAGGATGGCTGAACCCGATTCCTATCTGCAATGTATCTTATGGCGTGATTCACCTCATCAGGAAATTCAAGTTTTCAAGCTGGATACTGTCACCTATGGCACAAAGCCAGCTTCTTTTCTGGCGGTTCGTTCCATGCAGCAATTAGCTATTGATGAAAGAAGTTCATTTCCTTCTGGATCTAAAGTGATTTTGAGCGATTTTTATGTAGATGATCTCATCACTGGAGGTGACTCTGCCGAGGAAGTAATTTATATTATGGAGCAAACAGTCAGCCTGCTTCGAAAGGGAAACTTTAAACTTAGAAAGTGGTGCTCCAACGATCCTCGCGTACTTCAACACGTTCCTGATGAGGAAAAGGAGACTTTTTTAAAATTTGACGATGGCACGGATGTCAGGAAGACTCTCGGACTTGCGTGGAATCCAGCCTCTGACTGCCTTCTGTTCAACTTTTCGCCTATGAAAGCGCCTGGAAAGCCTAGCAAACGGTCTGTGCTGTCTACCATTGCTCGATTCTATGACCCGCTTGGACTTATCGGCCCGGTAGCCAAGGCCAAGATCTTTTTGCAACACATTTGGAGAGAGCAATTGGATTGGGATGAGAGTCTTCCTGCTTCTTTGCACTGTTCTTGGAATAGCTTGTGTGCCGATATTTGCAACACAGAGCAAATAAAACTCCCTCGACTGGTCGTTGTTCCAAAGGGCATCATCGAAGTTCATGGTTTTAGTGATGCGAGCATTGAGGCTTACGGTGGATGCATTTACGTTGTATCCATAACAGAGGGAAGGCGCATAGCTCATTTGTTGTGCTCTAAGTCTCGTGTGGCACCTTTACGAACTCTCACAGTACCAAAGCTGGAATTATCTGCAGCTGCACTGCTTTTTCAACTTATTCGCGAAGTAGCTCAAATGAAGTTATTTAACTGCAGATACTATTGTTGGTCGGATTCGGCAGTTGTCTTATCCTGGATACGTGATGAGCCTTCGCGCTTCCAAACGTTCACGGCTAATCGGATATCTTTAATACAAGAGCTTACGACAGGAATGGAATGGCGCTACGTACCGACGGAATGCAACCCGGCAGACATTCTTTCTAGAGGAGCACTTCCAAGCGACCTTTTAGAATCATCGTTGTGGTCTCATGGTCCCGATTTCTTAACCAAAGGAGAGTGCGACTGGCCCGCATCATGTTTACCGGCCCGGACGCTTCCTGAGCTGCGGCAAAAGGTGCTAGTTACCATCTCTAGATGCTCTGATGTCAGCTTAGGATGCAAGTTTGCAAATTCTTTTCATAACCTGCGTCGTGTCTTCGGATATATATATAAATTTCGCAATCGCATCAGGGATGCCAGTCTAACGGTAGATTGGATACACAAGGGCACTCAACTACTCTTGCGGAGCATCCAGATGGCGAATCTGAGTGATGAGTATAGGGCTCTTCAAGACGGACGGACTATCAAATCATCCAGCTCTATTGCCTCGCTTACCCCATTCATCGATGAGTTTGGACTTCTTCGTGTTGGTGGCCGTCTAAAACACTCGAGCCTGGATTTCGATGCTCAGCATCCCATCATACTTCCGGGACATCATCCTGTCACACGCGCCATCATCATGCATTTTCACAGGCGTCAGCTGCATGCCGGACCTCGTTCTCTGCTTGCTCATATTCGGCTCCACTATTGGCCTATTGGTGGGCGTAAGACTGTCTCCAGCGTAACAACAAAATGCATTATGTGTTTTCGAGCAAAACGCAACAAAGGCGGTGCATCTCGAACTGGTTCCTGATTTGTCAACAGCAGCCTTTCTCAATGCACTTAAGAGGTTTATTCTTACCAGATGTAAACCTGTTCGCATATGGTCGGACAATGCGACAAATTTCGTCGGAGCCAAGAATGACTTAGCTGAACTCAAGCGACTCTTCCTCAGCGAGAAGCACATCGACTCTGTCCGACAGTTTTGTGTCTCTGACGACATCGAATGGGAATTCATCCCACCTCGCTCACCACACTTTGGTGGACTTTGGGAGGCGGCGGTGAAGACAGCAAAATACCATTTCTATCGGTCGGTCGGACCCTCGGTTTTGCCCCTGGATGATCTGCGCACACTGGTTTGCCACATTGGGGCAATAATAAACTCTCGACCTCTTTTTCCACTTTCAGAGCACCCTGCAGATCTGGATGTGTTAACTCCTGCGCACTTCCTTGGTACTGCGCCACTCACACTTTATCCGGAGCCGGATGTCACCAAGCTAAACGTTAGCCGCCTAGATCGATGGCAGCGTATAGCTTATTATCAGCAAATTTTCTGGAGTCGTTGGCGTGATGAATATTTAACGCTTCTTCAGCAACGGTCCAAATGGAGAAAATCCTACCCGGGTGTTCACATCAACGATGTTGTCTTTGTAAAGGATGAAAACTTGCCACCCCTTAAATGGCCACTGGCTCGTGTGGTCGAGCTTGTTGCTGGTGCTGACGGCGTTTCCCGAGTAGCTGTTCTCAAGACGTCAACTGGAACAATAAAGAGAGCTGTGCGCAAGTTGTGTGCGCTTCCGAAAGAGGATGCTGTTGAAAGCCCGTGTCTTTCAACGGGGGGAGAATGTTTGGTTACGCAGGTATCCGCGCAAAACAACAAGTTAAAGCAGCTTCTGTCTTAATATTGTACTCTTTTAATAAGTTATGCTCTGCGCAGCATAAAGAGAAAATTAACGTAAAGATCATAACTGTTGTTTTGTACATGCTTATCGGCATTTCGTTTATTGCTTTTGTTCTCGCTTTGCTTGCCTTTTGCAATGCCAGCTGCAATTCGGCAGCTAGTCAGTTCTATTTCGTAATTCGAGAATTCAAGTCGCGTCACGGTATTCGTCTTATTATTATTAATTAATTAATAAACAATTGTAGCTCAAATCGGAGTTTTGTAATAAACAATTGTAGCTCAAATCGGAGCTTTGTAATAAACAATTGTAGCTCAAATCGGAGCTTTGTAATAAACTTAATTTATAGAAAGGCAAGTTCTCGGTGCGTTTCTATTATTTTTTGTGACTTTAAAAATTCGATAGCTATTGAAAAAGATCAATAGCTCAACAAAGGTATTGTTAGTTTTTGTATGTTCTCTTATGTAAGTTGATATTTTTATATTTAACAATTTTTGTGAATCAATATTTAATTAAATTTGTTTATATTTATTTTCTTTTTCTTCTTAAATTTAGTTTTATAATGTACGATTTTTCTTTTGTCGTTTACCTTATTGATCTTTTTAATTTTATTTAACTGGGTACTGTATGCTGTATGTATATATTTTGTTAGTGGTGGGTCCTTATATTCTTCTTCCTTATTTTCGTTATTGTATTCTTCTTCTTATTTTCGTTTTTAAATTCTTTTTTTTTTCTTATTTTCATTTTCATATTCTTTTTTCTTATTTTCATTTTCATATTCTTTTTTTCTTATTTTCATTAAAATATTCTTTTTTCTTATTTTCGTTTTCGTTTTCATATTCTTCTTTCTTATTTTCATTTTCATATTATTTTTTCTTATTTTCATTAACATATTCTTTTTTCTTATGTTCGTTATTATTTTCTTCTACCTTATTTTAATTTTCATATTCTTTTTCCTTATTTTTTTTTTTATTGATAACGTGTTTTCCAGTATTTGTGAAAGTCAAATTGTCACTCTCTTTATACTGAATATCGTTAATTTCCTATCCTTATTTTCATTTTCCTTATTATTATTTTTTTTTTATTGATAACGTGTTTTACAGTATTTGGGAAAGTCAAATTGTCACTCTCTTTATACTGAACATCGTTAATTTCCTATCCTTGTTTTCATATTCTTCCTTATTTTTGTTGTTATATTCTTCCTCCTTATTTTCATTTTCATTATTTTTCCTTATTTTTTGTTTTCATATTCCTCTACCTTATTTTTGTTATTATATTCTTCCTCCCTATTTTCATTCTTTTTCTTAAGTTTTTGTTTTCAAATTCCTCTACCTTATTTTTGTTTTCATATTTTGTTGTGTTGGCCTCTGTGGCAATTGAGGCACTGCTGATGCTGCGGACGAAGGCGCTGGACGCTTCGGACGTGGGCTCCCTAATTATGATTTCGTTGTTGATTTATTGTTGCTGCTGTTGTTGATCAGTACCAACCTCCAGATCATGGTCCAGTTCCTGTTCGGGAAAGACTATCGTAGCCACTGGTATGGGAACGGGCAAAGTTAGGTACTCCTCGCTGGCGATGGCATCGAACAGACGATCCACGAAACGAGTCGTTTCCTCGGATAGAAACACATTCAGTTGCTTGATCATGACGCTCTTTATTTATTTATTTATTTATTTATTGTCGACTAAAAGTCAGTCGACACCAAAAATATAGAAAGCTTAAAAAATTTAATTTAATTTAATTTAAATAATATAAAAATTATAAATATATTTAAAATAAGGAAGATTAAAATTATTATTTTATTTAAAAGCAAATTGGTCCAACATTTGTTGCATGAATTGGGGAAAACCCAGAAAAACCCAATTAGACCAAAAATAATTTGAAAGAGTTAGTAAGAATTAGTCCGCCACCAGTGCACGCAAAAAAGTTATTCCCGAGATAGGGCATTTAAAATAGAGTTTTTAATTAAAGAAATGGAGGACTCTGAATTGATTATATAGGATAATTTGTTATAATCATTACAGAGTACTCGAAACGGTTCATGCAAGGAATAATTAGTAGTACAGCGATTAAGGGAAAGTGGAAAGAAATTGCGAGAAGGTCTAAAGGGAACAGAAAAGTTTATTTGGCTCAACAACGCAGCTGAATCGATTTCTCCTTTGATTAATTTAACTACAAACATAACTCCTAGCATAACACGACGGTTAGTTAGGGAGGGAAGGTTAAGAAGCAGGAGCCTATTGGGGTATGGAGGAAGAACACCCCAGTCAAAGCGGCGAAGAGCAAAGAGTAAGAAGCTCTTCTGTACGGATTCCAATCTACTTTGATGAATATGATACTGTGGAGACCACACACAAGATCCATATTCCAGAATTGTACGTACTAGGGAAGTGAAAAGTATCTTGGTCGTATAAGGGTCATCAAATTCCTTTGACCAACGCTTTATAAAACCAAGAACTTGAAAAGCTTTGTTGACAGTCAATTTAATATGGTTATCGAACTTTAACCTGTGATCAAGAAGTAAACCTAAATCCTTTACTTCATTCAGTCTATCAAGTGGCACCCCATCGAGAGTGTAACTAACAACATGGGGAGTGATACGATAAAATGACATGACCTTACACTTAGAGCAGTTCAGGTTAAGCAGATTCATTTTGCACCAAGACAAAAAGGAAAATAAGTCCGCCTGCAATAAGCAATGAGAGGACATATCATTATATGCCAGGCACAACTTGACATCATCAGCATACATTAGTATGTTAGAGTACAAAATAACAGAAGGAAGGTCATTAATAAATAATTTAAAAAGCACTGGACCAAGGTGACTACCCTGGGGTACACCAGAGGTAACTAGGATAGGTTTAGAGAGCACAGATTTGAAAACAATTTTTTGAGTTCTGTTACTCAGATACTCCGAAATCCAAGTCAGAAAGTTAGTTGGAAGTCCTATAAGGTCTATTTTGCGAAGAAGGAGAGAATGGTTAACAGAGTCAAAGGCCTTACTGAAGTCTGTGTAAACGACATCCGTTTGCATTTTATTCTGAAATCCTTTGATAACAAGGGAAGTAAATTCAAGAATGTTAGTGGTAGTAGACCTACATTTCACAAAACCATGCTGGAATGGTGAAATAATAGAGCTACATAAGTGTTGCAGTTGAGTCGTCAATATTTTTTCAAATGCCTTAGGTATTGCGGACAATTAGGAAATACCCCTATAGTTTTTTTACATCAGACTTTAGGCCATTTTTATGGAGAGGAATAATAAAGGATTCCTTCCAAATATCAGGAAAACAACATGTTTCAACAGACAAGGTAAATAATTTAAGTAAAGGTTGGCAAATGGCCTCGGAACAGTACCTAAGTACACATCCCGGAACTCCATCAGGACCAGGCGAATATCCAGGCTTGATAGAGTGTAGGTCGTCAAGAAGTGACTCAAAAGTGATCACAAGAACAAAAATGCAATTAGCCCTTTGAACATGGTAAGGATATGGCACATTTTGTGAGAAGTTAGTTGAGGAATAAGTGGATTGAAAATAATCAGCAAACAGATCTGCTGCATCCTGATCATCTTTTGCTTTCCTATCTTCAAAAAAAACGTAATTAGGTAAAGAAGAAGATTTGCGTTTCATGTTCACAAAGTTGTAGAACTGCTTAGGATCTTGTGCAAATTGCAGCCTACAACGAAGAAGGTAACTTTGATAACAACGTGAGTTATGTGTAATAAAAGTTGCTCTAGCAACTAAATATCGAGAGTAATCAAAAGGATTACTTGTTCTCTTAAACTTCTTATAATACCTTGACTTCACATTTTTCAACCTATCTAACTCCGCGAAAACCAGGGAGGCCTATTAGCCTTCCCTGGATTCGAACGGGGAACACACGCATCCAAATGAGAGTCAATGGTAGTATAAAATATTGAGACAGCATTGTCCAGACTAGAACAGGAGTAAAGTTCTGCCCAATCAGTGTCTAATAACAATTGGTTAAGTCTAATATAATCTGCTTTACGGAAGCAACGATTCTTACGTGTAGAATCCGATGCTACAAGAGGTACAAGAGTAGGAAGCTATAATCACATCGAGCGTAGGATGATAAGGATCTTCGGGATTAACAAGTGGATCACAACGAGAGATAAAACTACAAGTAGGATCCGATACAAAAATTAAATCCAGTAAACGGTCATTACAGTTTCGAATATGGTTAACTTGAGACAGTGACAACTCATGAAACCCATCGATAAACTCATTTGAACTAAGTGGCACCAAAGCATTTGATGGAGCGGACCATATAATTTCTGGAAGATTAAAGTCACCACAAACAATCAAATAGTCTCTATCCGAAAGCATAGAGGAAATATATTGGTTAGCGGATAGATGGTTCAGATATATTGAGACATCTGAATGAGGTGGAATATAAGAACAAGTTATAAACAATGAAAAAGTATTAAACTGAATTTTAATACTTATAAATTCAATGTCTAAAACAGAAGGAGGTAAGAAATAATCTGATGAGATCCTTTTCCGATTTGTCTATTTTCAGTAGATAATTTACGAAGCCTGCCAAATCCGAGGGTTTAGCATTGGTGAGTGGCTCGAGCACAACGGTCAGCCAATCCTTCAGCTAGATTTCCACTATCATTTTGTTGTATCGCCCCCAATGTTGTTTGGTTCTGCTTATGTCCTCGATTTGGTAGTATTCCTTTAAGAGTTCGATACCTCCAAATAGGCTCCCATTTCATCATCTTCATCATAGAAGGATCGTGGTCGGCAGGTTTGTCCGTGTATTCGAATCAATGTGGCTTCTGGCATCATTTTGTTGTTTTTTTGTTGTTTTGTTCACTCGTTGAAATAATTTTATTTTATTTTATTTATTTTTTAAAAGTTTATTCAATGCAAAAAAAAATTTCGTCGTCTGCCTCGCGTATATTATGATTTACTTATTTTTAGAAGAAAAAGTTTTTCAAGGATCACGGGGTCCTTATGCGAATAACAGTTTTCCAGTAAAGGACCACGAGGTTTCACAATTTTTGTTATCCTTCCGAGATTTTAAAGGTTCACGGAGTCCTTATGCGGATAACAATTTCGCGAAACACCAGTACGTTTTCCTGTGAAGGACCACGACGTTTCACGATTTTTATTATCCTACCGGCTGCGTCGATTATGTACTGAGAATTGAAAGTTCTACCAATTGAAAGTCCGACGACCGTTTTAATCAAAAGTAAAATTCTTTATTTTAAAATCACGTCTTCTCGGTTTCGCGTACAAAATAACTCTAACTTATGCTTATGGTTTTATCTATTATGAAAGTTCGCATTTGCGTCTTTAGTTCTAGGATTTTGTTTACTTTTAGAAAATGCGCTGACGGATGCGTTTTTGCTGAAACGGCGTTGCTCTTATGAAATGCGTTGACAGATGTGTTTCTGCTGAGACGGCGTTTTAACTCTTGTGCGCTGGCTCAGTTTAATTTCTTTATGTTTATACTGATCTGCGCTTTTAATTATTGTGCGCTGGCTCTGTTGGATTTATTTATTTACGTTGCGTTTGATTCTGGGATCTGGGCTTTTAATTATTGTGCGCTGGCTCTGTTGGATTTGTTTACGTTTTTATGGTGATACGGCGTTTTAATTTTTGCCCCCTGCTGTTGCGGTTGCAGAGAGTGTGGACATAAGAGATCTGCGTGATCTGGATATGTCAGTATATATTTGTATGTTTATTTATTATTATTCTTGTTATATTTAGGTGTAGACCTTTGTACACCTTCCTTTTATTTTATTCTTACACTTTCGGGACTCACCCGCCTCGTTGCTATGCGGCTTCAAGTCGCTCACATGGGCCGTCCTTATCCGCTTATCCGCCGAGCACTTCAGCTTACATATTACCGGCGACGTGAAATCCACGATTTGGTACGGACCGCCGTATCTTGGTGCCAGTTTGGCTGCGAATCCCTCCGCCGCATTTGACATTTCACCCACACCCTGTCTCAAATTTTGGGGTTCCATTGCCTGCGACGAAGGTTGTAGTGCCTTGCTTGATCCTGCGAGGCCTTTTCCAAGCTCCGCCGAACCATCTCGAAAATTTCTTTGCTCTTATTTTCATTTTCGGTCGGCGTTTGCGCTACTTGACCCGTACCGATCGCCACTTCGTCGAACTACGCCGACCTTGTGTGATGAATGCGGCGCTATACCCTCTAGTGCTTGATACTCTGGTGTTGACTGCCAGTGTCAGCTCGGGTAGCGCCTCATCTCACCTTCTCTGGTTGTTCCTCGCGAACTGCGCGATCATCGTTTTTACAGTGCGATTGGCTCGTTCCGAGGGGTTTTCCTGAGGAGTATAAGGTGCAGTAAATTGGTGCTTAACATTCATATCCTCCAGGAAATTGTTGACCGCCCTGCTGGTGAACTGTGTGCCGTTGTCGGTTATTAACACCTTTGGCACAACGAACCGTGCCAGAATCCTCTCTCTGAAGGCCTTTTGCTGCAGTGCTGCTGTTGTAGCGCTTCTAAGTGGCACTAAGTGCCACTAAGTGCCACTTCGAGAAGCTGTCTATGAAGACCAACAGCATCGTGTTTCCATGGGTAGACCTTGGTAATGGTCCCACGAAGTCTGCACTCACCGTGCTCCAGGGCTCTTCAGGTATCTGCGTCAGCACGTGTCCTGCCGCGGCCAATTGACTCGGCTTATACTGTTGGCATATTTCGCACTGTTGAACATATTCTCGAACATCCCTGTATAAGCCTGGCCAATAGGAGCGTATTGCTACTCGGGCTATTGTTTTCCGGCCTCCCGTATGGCCTGCGGCGGCGGTGTTGTGGTTCTCGCTCAGAACTTTTGACCGTTTGTCGGTTGGCACACACAATTTCCAGGCTGTCGCATCCTCTGTTCCGTCTCTGTGAGGGATGTCCCTGTATAAATTTCCAGACTCCTCCATGTAGTCCGGGAATTTTCTTGGGTTCTTGGCGATGGTGGTTCGCATCTTCTGGATCCAGTGGCACTTTTTATTTGCTTGGTCCATCGCGTCTTCCACCGTTGAGACTCACCGGCATGTCTCCTTCCGGGGCTGTCGAGATTTGGCATCTTTACCACTCACTGTTGGTTTGACTGTCTTTGCTATGTACAGTCTCTCCTCCTGATGCTCTCGAATTCTTTTTCCCGGTACATTTATCTTCGGGCCTGCGCACTCGAAAACCGTTCCCATGCCCGACAGAAAATCCCATCCGAGAACTAAGCCATCTATAACTCGCTTCTCGGTGGTGGACGCCGGTGTCCTTCTCCCGACAGACAACATACCGACGTACGAACTCCGATACGTCCACATATCCAACAATAATCCAGCGTAGGATTTGTGCACTCTATCGCACGGTGTCCCTCCTGGCCGCAACATCTGCAGGCCATCGCTGTATTATTTATATGTGTTTGTATATTGTCGCGTCTCGTCCTCGGGGCTGGTCTGGTGTCCGAGTCGGCTTCAGTTCTCTGTGTCTGTCCACTGTCCGCTATCCGCATAAGCCGTGGGCCGTCTTGCCTTGGCGCTGGCTCTATTTGGCGGTAGTGGCGCGTCTGTGGTGACTCCATATGTCGTCGTAGCGGCTCCCTGCGTCTCTGTTGAAGATGCCTTTTCTGCGGGGCGTTGTACCTAGAGGGCTCCACGCGTCTCTGTTGCGGCTCTACTCGCATTCGCTGTGGAGTGTTGTACCTCGGCTGCTCCGTGTGGCTTTGATTTTTTTTTTTTTTTTAATGTAACTATTTTAATTTAATATTAATCAACCTAATGAAAGGGTATAAAATATTGTTTAAAATATTGGATATATAATAACATTAAAATTTAAATTAATAACATAAACAAATAATTGGTTTTGACGTATTACAATATTACGTTAGCAACAATATAACAATATAACATTGAATATAACATTTGTTTCATAACGATACTATTAGCGTCCAACTGTCCACAGGTCACTGGTGTGGAGGCGCTTTAAGCGTCTGCGGGTTGTATTCGACCCTAGTGTCGAAGCTAGTGGGTTAATATGGTTATGTAACCGGTCATTATAACGACCTGTTTGTCTGTTTATTTGGATGAAGACTGTCGGAACACAGAAGTCGTTGTGCAGCGTCATTTTGCGCACATAAGGTGTAGCTCCTGAGATGTCTGTTAGCACCTTGTTCTGCAAGACTTGAATTTGGTTATCCCAAGATTTTGCTGCTGTGCCCCAAAATCGAATCCCATATGTCCATGTGGGCACGATGATGCTCCTGTACACCAGCAGCTTGTTGCTCAAGCTGAGTTTGCTGGATGACTTCAGCAACCAGTTGAGTTTCGCCCTCTTGGATCTACACTCTGCTGCCGTGATCTATATGTGTTTGCGCCAGGTAAGTTTCCTGTCCAGATACATACCAAGGTAGCGAACACGGTTCCCCTGAGATATGGTCGTGTTGTTGAGTCGGACGGTTGGACAGTTACCACTCTTGAGCGCAAACGTACAGTGCTGAGACTTGTTCTCATTTATGCAGATGTTCCACCGGTTGGCCCATGTACTAAAACCATCCAAGAACCTTTGCGTAACCGCTGTTGCTCTCCAGGCAGAAGAGGAGTTAGCAATATGTGGCAAGCAGCGTGTTTCTGGTTACCGGAATCGGCAAGTCCGCGGTGTACAATGTGTACAAGGCAGGTCCGAGGACACTACCCTGCGGTACACCCGTTCCGATGCGGCGGATGTTTGATCGCTCGCCCCTAACTTCAACCATAAAAGAACGGCCAGAGAAGCGGTTGAGAGCAGTGCTCATTAACCACTACTGTCCGAACTGCTTGGCCCATAAGCATTCCGAGGGCACCTGCCGCAGTGATGCGTCGTGTCGGGTGTGCGACGGACCACACCACACTCTGCTCCATCTGCGCGATGCCGATCACGTGCCAAGGCGTCGGCGTCAAGTAGAGGACACCCCTTCGCCATCCCGTCGTTCCTCCTCACCCAGGGGATCTGCCACGCCGATGGACAGCCGCTCACCGCCCACATCTTCAAGGTCTCCAATTTTGACTTCGTTGGCCTCGTTGATGCAGCACGCAAGCGTGAACATTCTACCAAACGCTATTGTGCTGCTCCACACCGGTGCCAAATCGTTCGAGACTCGAGCGCTCATCGACGTATGTTGCCCGATGAGTTGCATAAATGCTTCACTCGCAACGGCCCTTAGGCTTTCCGTCATCAGCATTGGGTCCGAACGCGTTTGTACCGCTGTGCTCCGATCGAGGACAACGGAGCTAAATCGGGAAATTGTGCTTGAGGTGGACCCTCAACTCCACCATCGGACCCCTCTACGAGCCGTCAGCAAGGAGCTTCATGACAAATTCTCGAATGTTGTCTTGGCCGACGAGGGATGGCACACTCCAGCGACTATCTCGCTAATCCTAGGAGCCGATGTGTATCCTCACATCATCTTGCCGGGCATGCTTCCGTGTCAGGGCGGCCTTCCTCTGGCTCAAAACACGGAGTTTGGCTGGATGCCTTTTGGTTTGGTAATTTTGGTGTTTTGTCGGTAATTTTTCTACAATTCCCTAAAAAATTGTTATTTTTGCCAACATAAAGTGCGCGGTTAACACCTGTGTTTTGTTTTTGCTTTTTTATTTTTGAATGCGCTTGGTGCTCTCGCTCTCATTGTTTCACATTGCATGCAAGATCGCTTTGCTTCGTTGTTGTTAAAGCGGTTTATGTGTGCTCTTTATTACTCTCTTTCTCTACTTTCGTGTGCTCTCGTAACTGTGTTTGAACGAGTTGTTGTTTTCAGTGGTTCAAAGTTTTGTCTATTTTCGTAGATATTCTTACAGCGTCAAAGCTTGGAGGTTTTGTGTCTATTTCATCTCTTGTGCGCTGTTTGTTTTCTTATTTTCTCTGTGCTGTGCCGAATCTTTGTATAGTTTTCTCTTATTTTCGGGCATATATATTTCTAAATTCAATATGTCTGCATGCTACCTAAAAAGCTGCAAGTACCAGGCTGACCCAAGGCTGATTTCATCTGTTGTTGTGCCTGTATAAGTTTCCGCCTCTCTCCATGTAGTCTGGAAACTTTCTTGGGTTCTTGGCGATGGTGGTTCACATCTTCTGGATCCAGTGGCACTTTTTATTCGCTTGGTCCATCGCGTCTTCCACCGTTGAGACTCTCCGGCATGTCTCCTTCCGGGGCTGTCGAGATTTGGCATCTGTAACACTCCTGGCTGGTTTGACTGTCTTTGCTATGTACAGTCATTCCACCTGATGTTCTCGAATTCCCTTTCCCGGTATATTTATCCTCAGGCCTGCGTACTCCAAAACCGTTCCCATGCCCGACAGAAAATCCCATCCGAGAACTAAGCCGTCGATAACTCCTGGGAGTATCAGTAGAGCAATATCCATACTGCACCTGCCGAGTCTGATATTCACCTCGACTTGTTCTCGAACTCCGCTGTTTCGACCATCTGCCATGCGGACTCGCAGTTCGGTTGCGCGTCGTCGGCCTACGTCGAACAGTCCACGAGCTAGCTTCTCGCTAATGAAACTACTCGTGGCCCCTGTATCGATCGTAGCCTTGTACTGGCAGTTGCCAATCTCTACGACCGCTGTCAGCTGCGCTCCCTCGTCCTGCAGGCTGCCGATTAGCGTCTTGGGGCTGCCCTTGTTCGGCTGCCGCTCACCTCTCGGTGGTGGACGCCGGTGTCCTTCTCCCGACGGACAACATACCGACGAACGAACTCCGATACGTCCACATATCCAACAATAATCCGGCGTAGGATTTGTGCACTCTATCGCACGGTGTCCCTCCTGGCCGCAACATCTGCAGGTCATCGCTGTATTATTTATATGTGTTTGTATATTGTCGCGTCTCGTCCTCGGTGCTGGTCTGGGACCCGTGTGTCGGCTTCGGTTCTCTGCGTCTGTCCACCGTCCGCTATGCGCATAAGCCGTGGGCCGTCTTGCCTTGGCGCTGGCTCTATTTGGCGGTAGTGACGCAACTGTGGTGACTCCATATGTTGTCGTGGTGGCTCCCTGCATATCTGTTGAGGTTGCCTATGCTGCGGGGCGTTGTACCTCGAGTGCTCCACGCGTCTCTGTTGCGGCTCTACTCGCATTCGCTGTGAAATGTTATAATTCGGCTGATCCATGCGGCTTTGCTGTCTCAACTTTCCTCTGTCAGCCTCGAGCTCCTCAAACTCGACGGCCAAATACATCAATTCCTCTAAATCGCTGAATTTATCTAGCCGTGCGTATGCTCGCAGGTCTGGGAGGCTGTTGTTATAGATTTTGAGCAGTTGTTTGGCTGCCGAACATTGCAGTGGCCGCATGAGCGTCTGCATTTCCACCATGTACACTTTAAATGGCTCGTTCATAGCCTGACGTTTGTGGTTGACCTCGTCCTTTAAGTTTTCGAAGTAGCCTCTCGCCAGAAAGTACTCTTGAAAGCTTTGGATGTTGTTGGAATGTTGCCCAACTCGTCCAGTGCCGGTTATTGGCAACGTACCACTTCAGAGCCATTCCCTGAAGGAGTTCGGGCATGTCCCTGGGAACCAGATCCAGGTCGAGCCCATAGGTATCCGCTGACCACTCGACTTGCTCCAAGAATTCGAGCGGCTCCGTTGTGCCGTCGAAGCGAAAATTCCATTCACGGACTTGTTTCGCTACCCTTGGATACTCTTGGGGCTTAGTCGCCGTCGTGTGTTTGCGTATTGATACCTTCTTGGATGGCTGTGGTACAGGTGTTTCCCATGCTGCGTGGCTGGCGTCTCGTGAGCGTGCTGCTGTGCTGGTTGTCGGTACGCTTAAATGGGCGACATCAACGTTTGACTTCTTTTTTGTATCAGCAACCTGTCCGCTTTCCCTCGCCAATGACGCCCTGCTATGAACTGCCACCAATTCCGCAATCCGCGTGGTGTATGGCAGTTTGGATTCGTGAGTATCCACCCACTCTCCAAACTGTCGACGCATAACGTCCAGCGTGCCACTCAGCTCCACTTGGAACTCGTCTCCATACTTTACAACTTCCTCCTTTTTGAGGTTGTAAATCCACGCGCGAACCATATTTCTCGTTTAATATATTTAACTATGTATCAATTATCACAACCACCAGTGTTGGGCGCCAGTTGTAACGAACCTTATTACTCTGCCGGGCTGACGCTCAGTCGAGCTGTGGGTTCGTGCAACAAAATTTATGACATTTGGTCTCGAGGTGATAATTAATAACACAATTATTTATATATATATAATGGTTTATTTAGTATAAATGGAATACACTAGCAATTCTGCTCGATGTTTGAATGGTGACACTTCACTGAGGCCTTCGTTGGTTTTCGGCAAGTGATCCTGTTCGGAAAAGCAGGTTCTAGGCACCCGTGCACCAGTTACAAGATTATGTGACTTCGCTTGCTCGATCGGTTATCATACGACACTCCTTTAAGCCAAAGGATTCGTACGTATGCCGTCTGGACGCAGCTGAATTCGTGCGCGTTCACCTTGTAACTGTGCAGGCCTCACCCAGTGGCACGACTTAAACGTGGCAAGGATCACTGCTTAACTATTTAAGGACCTCAGTGTCCTTGTTGGTATTGGGTTTGAAGGCGTCGAAGAACTCGATGTTCCTTGATGATGCGTCGTCCTGTTGATCTGCCCTCACTTGTATTTTTCACTCGCGTAGAGTTTGCTCTGTTGCCGCACTCGCGTAGAATTTGCCCAGAGCTTCCGCTTTGCGTATCGGATCTCGTCGAACTGACAGAGGTTCCGCCTTACGTGTCGGTTCTTTCTGAACTGTCTTCAGTGCGTTTCGGCGCTCCTTTTATAGGCCAGGTCGTGGCCTTTTGTCGGGACTGTACCAGAAATCACGTGATCGCCTCGGTGGCGTGATTTCTGGTAATTTTCCACTGCCATTTCGCTGTTGCCAACCTATGTCTGCCGATAGTGTGAGTATGGATGGATATATTGTACCATCCATACTCCTCACACTATAACGGCACATGTCTCGGTGGACATGTGTGGCAGACACGCTCAAATGGCTGACAACCTGCGCACGAAAGAGAGAGGACGAAAGAGAGCGAATTCGCCGCAACTGCAAACAGAGCCGGGCTTCGGTCTGATGTGCAGCTGCTGTGAGGGGCGCATATAGCACAAATAAATATATAAACATATATATTTATATGCGGTCGCTATATGGCTCCTCACAACTTGTTCTCGGACTCCGCTGTTTCGACCATCTGCCATGCGGAGTCGCAGTTCGGTTGCGCGTCGTCGGCCTACGTCGAACAGTCCACGAGCTAGCTTCTCGCTAATGAAACTACTCGTGGCCCCTGTATCGATCGTAGCCTTGTACTGGCAGTTGCCGATCTCTACGACCGCTGTCAGCTGCGCTCCTCGTCCTGCAGGCTGCCGATGTCTTGGGGCTGCTCTTATTCTCGCCTCGCCTCGAAGCACAACTTAAACGTAGCGAGGATTCACTACTTTAACGTTTAAGGACCTCAGTGTCCTGTATTAGTAAAAGTCTTTACTCGCTGTTTGTTTCTCGCGTAGACTTTATTCGTAGCTCCCGCTTACGAATTATGATTTTAAATTATTGGGCAGCGTTTCCCCTTTTCACTTGGTATCGAACTTAACTCGCTCTACTGTTCGACAGAGGTTCCGCTTAGCGTTCTGGATTTCACTGACTGTCTCTCTGGAACTGACTCTCTGGAACTGACTGTCTGGAACTGACTCTCTGGAACTGACTGTCTGGAACTGACTGTCCGCTGTGTGTTGCGGCGCTCCTTTTATAGGCCGGGTCGCGGCCTTTTGTCGGGACTCTACCAGAAATCACGCGATCGCCTCGGTGGCGTGATTTCTGTAATTTTCCACTGCCATCTGCTGGCGCCAGCCTATGTCTGCCGTTAGTGTGAGTATGGATGGAGATGTGTCCTGGTGGACGACATGTCCTGTCGTGCAAAATAAATAAATTTTGCAAAGAAAAAAGCGAAATAAAAAAGAGAGTAAGAAAAACTGTCAGTGATAAATTTTGTTTATAAGTTGCTTTCGAGGCTGGAGATGCGCATGAGAATCGCATAGAGGGCCAGGTTAGAGCATTAGGCCTGCTGCTGTAGGCCATGCAGCTTGTTGCTTTAAGCTCGCCCCGTTGACAGTTGTCAGATGGCATTTGCGACATTTGCCGATACCATACGATTAACACAACTGCCCCCTTCGACCCACTTTCCCCTGGCCCACCACCCGCTAACAAAACTAAAGTATTCCAATTCGCCAAATTGTCATTTTCTTTGTTTATTTGGCTTTCTTTGAATTCCTTGGAGGCGACTTGTTGTTGTTGTTGTTTGTTGTTGTTTTCCCATGAGAGACAATGAACTGCCAACAACAGCCACACAACTGCCACCCAACTAATCTCTCAATCCTCAATCCACAGCCCTCAATCCACAATGCTCAATCCACAATCCACAATCCTCAATCCTCTGGTCCTCGCGCCTTGAATCAGTTGTGACATTTCCAAGCTCAGCCACTCAACGGACCTCACATACTCAACAAACATTTCCCCCCAGGGGTAACACCCACAAACACACACAAAAGAAGGCAGAGTAATGAAAAAAATGCTAAGCGTTCTTTTTAATACCCTAGCCTTAGAACTGACTCCACGTGGGGAGTGTCCTCTGAGTGTCCACTCAGCTGAAGTAGGCCAAATAAAGTTGTTTGTTCCGTTTCTCATTACGTTTCGTATACCCTAGAGAAAGCGACACTCAATGTATGTTCAGACTCTAATATATATGTATATATATATATATATATTATATCTGAATATTTATAAGATAAGCAGATAAGCATAATAGTTAAATTATCCATTTCCATTCCGTTGCGAAACTACAAGACTAAATTTGTATATTGTTTAATTAAATTGATCTCTTTTGATATTCCCGTTTTTGGATCTTGAATTCATAAGAGAATGTGGAATGTGAATACAAATTTAAGAAAAATATCGAGAAATTGCATCTTTTTGAATTGTTGCATGTGTTTTCCTTCCACTTGCCGCATTCATCTTGGTCAAGTTACCAACACGACTTGCAGAATTAAGTTGACCATTTTTGTGTGTATTTTTAGATACTTTAGCTGCATATATTCAGGCATTTGGCGTGTTCCCAATGCCAATGTTGCACGCTCCCCTGGCACCTTGCAGAACTCATCAAGTTGCTGGTCTGGCTGTTGCTGGGGACGTGGCTGCGGGGCAAGGCGAAGGGCAATACAAATGATGCCACCTGGTGACAGCCACTGATTCCCAGTTGGATTCCGACGCTTGTGCTTTTCCTTTGCTAGTGTGGAGTGATTTCAGTACACTCGAATCCTCCACTTAACTCCACTCCACTCCACTCCTCGACGCGATTACGTTCGAGTGCCTCCAAGGAAGCGTGTTTGCTCAGAAGCAGCTTTAACGCTTGTCTGCCAGCTCAGCTGCTGCAGCTATGTATATCTTGAGTTTCAGCTGGATTTGGGCGCACTCAAGGCCATAATTGTATTATGCTTAAAAAACAGATCCCAGATCCCAGATCCCTGACACGAACCACAGAACCACACAAATTTTGTACCTTTGCCTGTGTCTGTCGCGACTTTGTCTGATTGAAAATTAAGTCATTCGCACACATGTATATCAATTTGAGCCATTTCCTTTCGTTACTTAACTTAGTGGCTCCACTTGGCTTCCGTCCCTGGTCACTTTCAAAAAGTAATCGCTCCTCCGGGAAACTAATTGTTCAATTTCTATGAGTAATTGAAATTGGTAAACTAAAAAATCGAGTTCTACCTTAAGACCAATTTAGTGACACAACTTGCTTTGCTTTGTCCTAAAAACAATTGAAAAATTTTGTTCTTATCGACCAAATATGGTAAAACGATAGAACGAACAACGGATTTCCTACCAATATAGTCACTAATCTGTACCAGTTCTAATTGAACTGGCTAGACAAAGACAAATCAGTGACAAGTCGTACCATGGCGAACGACGGATCCCAATACTGCGTTCCAATGAGGCAGAAGAACAAACAGTAAATCTAAAACTGAACGTTGGCACTTCGTCAAATCTTGAAGTAGAAATGCCAATTGGTGCGCATACTCAATTGACACTGAATAAGGATGGGATGGCCGTCCGATTCAACCTGTTTGAGCCAAAGACTCGTAAGTTAACGATATCTGATGAGTTTTAGGTTAGCCTCTGTTTGATAGTCAACACGCTGACAACACACTTTATGTGCGCCTGTGAGTGAGAGTGTGTATGTGTGTGCGTGTGTGTTGTGTGTGTGTGTGTGTGTGTGTATTTGGTAATCGAACTGTTGAAAAGAACACAACGAGCAACTAATTCGAACAAAAAACCATTCAATTTGCAGTTAAAACCAGTTCCAGCGGCAGCTACAAGGATAAGCATAGCAAAAGTATGGGCAAACAGTCAAGCTCCAGCTCTAGCAAAGATAAGGACAAGGATAATGCCAACAATTCAACAAACAATAGTTTTCCCCACTCATCTGCCTCGTCCTCATCGTCATCCTCTTCCTCGTCACGCGAGAAATCGTCCAAGTCGTCGAAGAACAAGGAAAGCAGCAATAAAGAAGCTGCCAACGCTAGCAGTGCGAGCAGTAGTGTCAGCAGCAATACACTTACCACAAGCAGCAGCAGTGGCAGCAACATGCCCAATGCAAGCAGTAGTCATCCCGGCGCAGTCTCAAGCAGTGGCAGCAGTGGCAACAACATGCCTGCTGCCTCCATAAATGAGCACAGTAATCATGCCCAGAATCTGAGCACAACTACGGCGGGCAAACTGCAGTTGGCCAGCAATTTGGGTGGCGGCTTCGGCAACGATATGCTGCAGGCCACAGCAAGTAGCAGCAGCAGCAGCAATACTGCCGCCAAGGATCATCCCAATGGAGTCAATGCCAGCAATTTGGACAGTTTGTTGGGCGCTGGTTCGTCCACAGCAAACAGTGGCTCCACTTTGCTGGGTCTCAGCTCGAATTCAGGCAGTAATCTGAGTGGCAGCAACAAAGGAACAGCATCTGTTGCAAGTGCAACATCCACAACAGCAGCATCAAGCCACAATCAGCCACAATTATCGAGCAGCCCTTCCGTCGCGTCCAAAAAACGCAAAGTGGACATTATCAAATCGAGCGTCAATCTGGATGATCACTATAGCCCCTTTCGGGATATTATTAAGGATGTTCATGTGTCAGCACCTCTAACGGACTTTGAAAAGGAAATCGAGAAAAGCTCCAAGCGGCAACGCACCGAGTTGAGTCCACCCACGCATCAAGCTTCCGCCACCGCCGAGGTGAACGCGACGTTGGCGAGTGGCGCCACAACAGCGACGATAGCTGTGAGTACGACAACGATAGCAGCAGCAACCACAGCGAGCAGCAGCTCAATAGCTACAGCAGCAGGAGGGGCAGGAGCTGGTGGCACCACCACGACGAGCAGTGGCAGCAGTTTAGCAGGCGGCATTGCAGCAACCGTTGGTGGTTATGCGAAAAGTGAGGCAAGCAAAACAATTGGCAGCGGCAGCAACAGCAGTAAACATGGCACCAACAACGGCAGCAAGGATGGCAGCAATACTGCCACAAGTGGCAGCAACAGTGCTGCGCCCAGCTTGTATGTCTCGGTGCCGTTGTCCACGGCCAATGTACCTGGTATCAATTTACCCAGCAGCAGCAGCTCAGAAACACATGCCAGCTTGCAACAAGGTGGCGCAGCACAGTCACAAACACAATCGCCACTCATCGCTGGTGCATATGCAGCTGCAGCAAACGCTGGCAACAACAACAGCAGTAGCAGTAGCAGCAGTAGCGGCGGCGGCAATTCTGGCTCATCCTCCTCCTCCAGCGTTATACAGCACCAGAGTGGAAAATCTTCGCCAGCTTTGGGTGCACTGGTGAGCAGCAGCGCCAGCACAGTAAATCTAACGGCCACAACAACGGAGAGTGGCAACTTGAAGATTAGCTTTGAGAAGCAAACGACTCGCGTGCAACAGTTGCAGGAGCAGGAAGCCTCGCCAGCACGGCGCAGTAGAACGCCAGATCTCACACAAGCCAAGGACGCCACTCTGGCAGCTGCGGCAGCTGCAGCACAAGCCACAGCAGCAGCTGCAGCAGTTGCAGCCACTCAACATGATCTCAAGGATGTGCGTTTGCTGCAAAATGGTGGAAATGGTGCAGCAGCGAGTGCCCTAACTAACCTAAAACTCATCAGATATCGTTAACTTACGAGTCTGGCTCAAACAGGTTGAATCGGACGGCCATCCCATCCTTATTCAGTGTCAATTGAGTATGCGCACCAATTGGCATTTCTACTTCAAGATTTGACGAAGTGCCAACGTTCAGTTTTAGATTTACTGTTTGTTTCTTTTCTGCCTCTATTGGAACTGGTACAATTAGTATATTTGGTGGAAATCCGTTTTCGTTTTCGTTTTCCATTTTGGTTTACGAACAAAATTTGTCAACTGATTTTAGGAAAAAAAAAATTTGACTAAATTGGTCTAGTCACAAAGTTGACAACTTAGAACTGGGAAGTATTGAGTGTAACTATATTTGATAGACGATTATCGATATCGACTCTCGGACTATCGGTTCAAATAACTCGCTTGCAAAGTTCACCGATAATTATAATCGATAAAAAACCAAATGCTCATTTTAATTTTTTATCTATTTTGACATAACTTCGCCTTTAAAGCAAGTTGTGTTCTTTAGACCATTCAACATATGTCCTCTTAAAAAAGGTAGATTTCGATTTTTTAGTTTACCAATTTCAATTACTCATAGAAATTGAACAATTAGTTTCCCGGAGGAGCGATTACTTTTTGAAAGTGACCAGGGACGGAAGCCAAGTGGAGCCACTAAGTTAAGTAACGAAAGGAAATGGCTCAAATTGATATACATGTGTGCGAATGACTTAATTTTCAATCAGACAAAGTCGCGACAGACACAGGCAAAGGTACAAAATTTGTGTGGTTCTGTGGTTCTGTGGTTCAGAGATCTGGGATCTGGGATCTGGGATCTGTTTTTTAAGCATAATACAATTATGGCCTTGAGTGCGCCCAAATCCAGCTGAAACTCAAGATATACATAGCTGCAGCAGCTGAGCTGGCAGACAAGCGTTAAAGCTGCTTCTGAGCAAACACGCTTCCTTGGAGGCACTCGAACGTAATCGCGTCGAGGAGTGGAGTGGAGTGGAGTGGAGTGAAGTGGAGGATTCGAGTGTACTGAAATCACTCCACACTAGCAAAGGAAAAGCACAAGCGTCGGAATCCAACTGGGAATCAGTGGCTGTCACCAGGTGGCATCATTTGTATTGCCCTTCGCCTTGCCCCGCAGCCACGTCCCCAGCAACAGCCAGACCAGCAACTTGATGAGTTCTGCAAGGTGCCAGGGGAGCGTGCAACATTGGCATTGGGAACACGCCAAATGCCTGAATATATGCAGCTAAAGTATCTAAAAATACACACAAAAATGGTCAACTTAATTCTGCAAGTCGTGTTGGTAACTTGACCAAGATGAATGCGGCAAGTGGAAGGAAAACACATGCAACAATTCAAAAAGATGCAATTTCTCGATATTTTTCTTAAATTTGTATTCACATTCCACATTCTCTTATGTATTCAAGATCCAAAAACGGGAATATCAAAAGAGATCAATTTAATTAAACAATATACAAATTTAGTCTTGTAGTTTCGCAACGGAATGGAAATGGAAATGGAAATTTAACTATTATGCTTATCTGCTTATCTTATAAATATTCAGATATAATATATATATATATATATATACATATATATTAGAGTCTGAACATACATTGAGTGTCGCTTTCTCTAGGGTATACGAAACGTAATGAGAAACGGAACAAACAACTTTATTTGGCCTACTTCAGCTGAGTGGACACTCAGAGGACACTCCCACGTGTAGTCAGTTCTAAGGCTAGGGTATTAAAAAGAACGCTTAGCATTTTTTTCATTACTCTGCCTTCTTTTGTGTGTGTTTGTGGGTGTTACCCCTGGGGGAAATGTTTCAAGGCGCGAGGACCAGAGTATTGAGGATTGTGGATTGTGGATTGAGCATTGTGGATTGAGGGCTGTGGATTGAGGATTGAGAGATTAGTTGGGTGGCAGTTGTGTGGCTGTTGTTGGCAGTTCATTGTCTCTCATGGGAAAACAACAACAAACAACAACAACAAGTCGCCTGCAAGGAATTCGAAGAAAGCCAAATGTTTGTGTGTAAGGGAAGTATTCAGCACATGAACTAACTACTAAGAGCGTCGCAACTAGCACTTGTAACTAGGTGGACTACGGAGAGTGAAATCCTTCGATGCGCACAGTAAGTGCGATGGTAGAAATCAAAACAACGGAGTTGACGATTAGATTCGAACTGATTTGCTCTGATGAGCATGGCTTTATTTATACCAAATTCTTAACTCTAAAATACATTATTTGACAGTTTTTGTGTGGCGCGTGCAGGAAGTGCAGCGATCGCAATTCCCACGCTCCTACTCTCTAGTGTGGCCGGTGTTATGCTTCCGCTGAGGGCAATGATCGTGATATGTCATCGAGTGCAGCGACCTTAGTGTGAGGCAACCAAGTGGTGGTGTCCGCTGACGTAGGCACGTGCTGGTTGTGATATGAGCTTGTTGTCCCACGGTGGGCTTCTTGTGAAATATGCCGACGGTGGGCTTCTTGTATAATATGCTGACCAAAGGTAAGTGTGCCTTTGGTTCTGATCGCTGCTTGGCGTTGATTTTGTTGTTGACGAAATGTGCTGACGCGTATGCTGACGCGTTCGTTGCAGTTGTTGCGAGGGCTGCCTATAGCATATGTGGTAGTTGTTGCGAGGGGTGCATATATCATATGTCAAAGCTATATGGCTCCTCACAAATGAGGCAACCGCTGAAGTCAGCGTTTGCAATATGAGGCGGCCGCTGACCCACTGCGGTTGAGTGCAGTGTTTGCAATATTATTTGTTGATATTTACTCATTTAGCTGTGTGTCTGCGCAGCGCAACGTACAAATAGCTTATTATTTAATTATATGAGCCTAAACATTCTCCCGGCCGTTGAATCCGTGACTCAACAATCATCCAGATCCAGTGTGAATCTTCTTGGGGCTGCTGATGGCACGGGTATAGTGGCGACCTCATTCCTTGTAGCTGTTGGGCGCCAGGTCCAAAAACGTTGCTTCCGTAGTGCGTAGTAGCACAAGGACGGATATGACTAAAGCAGCATAAGCGGCGATATGATGATGTTGTACTGAACTTATTTGTTCGGGCAGCTCTTGTTTGTTGAGTGTGTTCAATTGTAGCTGCAGATCATCCAGATCCGTATCGCCTTGTATCTTGTTCTCTGATACGTTGAATTTCGTTGACAGTCCTTTGGTGTTTGGCTCGATTATGTTGTCAAAATGAGCATAGCCGTCTCTCACTTTATTTATAATAGTGTTGAAAGTACTGATGTTAATTTGTGGTCTTTTTCTGCGAACTTTATGATGAATCCAAATTGGTCCGCAGTAGTCCACGCCTGTAGTGAGAAACGGGCTTGTTGGTGTCACTCGATCAGGTGGCAGATTGCCCATAATTTGATTCATTAACTTGGGCCTTTGCTTTGTTGCACGTAGCACAGTTGTGAACGATATTTCTCGACATAGTTTTGTCGTTCAGGATCCAATAATGTTGTCTAGCAGTTGCTCGTAAGGTTTGAGCACCGCAGTGCATGTTGTCTTCATGCAGCTCTCGTAATATCATCTTTACTATTGGATCGTTGTAAGGCAGCAAAATCTGGTGCCTTGCATTGTACGGGAGTGGGGCTTGCTCCAATCTACCTCCAACTCGCATGAGTCCATCTGACCCTTGTATTGGTGAGAGTGATGAGATGGGACTCCTTTTGTCCACTGTGTTGTGGCGCTTCAAATCTTTTAGTTCAGCTGAAAATTCAGCTTGCTGTATTGTTTGTAGAATTATATTACGAGCACGGTCTAGTTCCATTTTACACAGCGTGGTCGTTGCTGATCTGTAACGCTTGTAGCAGAATCGCAACATGTAAGCCACAATGCGTTGTAACTTGACAAATGAGTTGCTGTGTCGACAGGTATACAACTCTTCGCCTATTGCTGATTGAGTTGCAGCTAGGCTTATATGCTTAGTTTTCCTTTCCAGGTTGCTCGGAGAGATGATGGGGAATCGGTTTTTTGTAGTCTCCAACGAGGGCTCCAGAGCTGAAGAATGTTCAGCAAACGGCAATTTTACGATGAATTTCTCATCTGCAGCAGTCTGCAAGTTCTCTATGAAATGGCTCTCGCACTCCTTTTCAATTGGTGTACGATGCCTTTCTGATGTTTCCAAATTGTCAATGGTCCAGACTCGGGTGTTCGTTTCTTCTCCCCTAGGTACTGCACACGTGGCTGCTGACATCTTTGTATTTTTTATTTTTCCCGCCACAACCCATCCCAACTTGGTCTTTTGCATGATTGGACCAGAGGGTATTTTGTGTTGTTGTGGGAGCAATAGTGCATAATGATGTTCCGCACCGATAAGCATGTCGATTTTGCCAGGTTTGTTGAACTGGAAATCCGCCAACGGTAGAGTAACTGGCATGTTCCAAGCTTTGTCATTTATACTTTGGACTGGCTGATCCGAAATAATGTGCGGTAGAATAACTGTTTCAATCCGCATTGTAAAGTCATTGTGTAATGACTTTACCAACAGATTTGCACGAGCTCTGCTTGTCTTTTGTTGTCCACAGATGCCTTCAATTCGTAATGTGGAATCGTGTCGGTTTACTGGTAGTAAAGAGGCGAGTCGTTCTGATATCACGTTGATCTGAGATCCAGAATCCAGCAAAGCCTTGAACGTAGCTTGTTGTCCATTATTTCCTTGGACTATTATCTTTGCTGTTGCAAGTAGGTTCATATTCTTGCTACTTGCTGATGCTATAATTGGATTTTGTTGCTCCATTGAGGAGTTTTCCAAATGCAGCAGCGTATTGTGTCTTTTTTGGCACTTGATGCATTTAAAGGGACTTGGGCAAACCTTTGCCATGTGATCTCCATTGAGACAGTTGACGCATAGCCTTTGTCGTTGAATCCAATTCAATCTCTCAGCGGCTGTCTTTGCACGGAAATCGTTGCACCGAAATATGACATGATGAGACTTCTTGCAATAGACACAATCCTTCCTTGTAGTTGAGGAGGATGCACAAGTTGCTCCCATCGAGTCTCTGTTGGCATTGCTAGATGTGTTTTGCTTCCACTAGCTAAAACACGAACTCTTTGTTCAAGAAACTTGAGCATGGTGTCCAGTTTTTGTATCTGCTTCGAGTTGCTTAATGATTGCTCGTACAGCGTTTTATTTGTGCTGTCCTTATTTCGTATGACCGCAATTAGAATTGGGTCCCACGATGCGATGTCTAATCCGAGTCCCTTGAGAGATGCAAGGGACTCCACAGTGACTATGTAAAGCTCCTTTAGCGATTTTACATTGTCGTTAATGGCTTGTTGCATTAAGAATCGGTTCAATACCGTTGATGCTATGTCTCTTGGATTGTCGTATGCGTCAACCAAGATGTTCCATGCGTGAAGGTAGTTGTCCTCTTTTAAGTCGATTTGGCGTATTAGTCTTTCTGCCTCACCGATCACGCTGGTTTTTAGATACCACATTTTTCGAATTGTGGGCATGTTGGTACTGTGTACCATGGACATAAACATATCAAAGAATTGTGTCCATTTTAGTATATCCCCATCAAATTTGGGGATGGTTATGCGAGGCAAGTTTATGTCATTGGTGCACTGGCTATTGTTTCTTGAAGCTAGTGCCCTTTGTACATCTTCTTCTGCCTGTAGATACTCCTTTGTATCATATCCATTTTCTTCTGGGCTGTCCACTTCTTCATATAGTCGAAAATGGACTTCTTGGATTTGAGCCCATAGATTCTTTATGAGCTCTAGTGATGTGTGCTCAATAGGGGTGCCTTGGTGCAATGTGCGATGCAGTGATGCGATCATTGCCCTTTGTCGTCGGCACAATGCAATCACCTTGACTTCTAAGGTGGATTGCTGACGCTGTCCAGACGAGGGCCCCAGGGATTGGTCATCAAGCAACTCTTCGATGGTTGCTTTTTCTGATGCCATTTTTACTGATGTTTGTCGCTTGTTGGACTTTTACAAATATATATAGGTATATCTGTTTCTTATTTTTGTCGCTTGGTGGACTTTGTTGTTAGTGGTCGTTTATCTAACGAGAGCACACTGTTGATTCTGATATGTCGCCTAGTTGACAACTTCAGATGTTCTCACTAACACAGATATAGTGAACTGTGTAAGGAGAATTGCAGGTATTAGTAGTGCCGTGATTGCGGGCACACTTTTATCCTGATATGCCTACTGCAGGTATCCTTAGTGCCGTGATCGCAGGCACATTTTTATCCTGATATGTCGCCTGGTTGACAACTTCAGTTGGTCTCACTAACACAGATATAGTGAGCTGAGTTAGGAGATTGTAGGTATCCTTTGATTGTCTAGTTGACAACTTCAGATTCCAAACGTCGGGATCATCACACTGTATGACCATCCGCGTTGGGATCAGCAAAGTATCCTTTGGTCGCCTAGTTGACCACTTCAGATTCCAAACGTCGGGATCATCACACTGTATGACCATCCGCGTTGGGATCAGCAAAATATCCTTTGATTGTCGCCTTGTTGGCAACCTCAAATATGGATTTTTGGAGGTTGGTTATCCTTTTGTCGCCTTGTTGACAACTTCAGGATCCAACCGTCGGGGTTCATCAGAATGATTACCATCAAAATGATTAACCATTCACGTCGGGGTCACCAAAATGTTTGTGTGTTAGGGAAGTATCCAAATAAACAAAGAAAATGACAATTTGGCGAATTGGAATACTTTAGTTTTGTTAGCGGGTGGTGGGCCAGGGGAAAGTGGGTCGAAGGGGGCAGTTGTGTTAATCGTATAGTGACCATATCGGCAAATGTCGCAAATGCCATCTGACAACTGTCAACGGGGCGAGCTTAAAGCAACAAGCTGCATGGCCTACAGCAGCAGGCCTAATGCTCTAACCTGGCTTTCGTGTGCCCCTCTATGCGATTCTCATACGCATCTCCAGCCTCGAAAGCAACTTATAAACAAAATTTATCACTGACAGTTTTTCTTACTCTCTTTTTTATTTCGCTTTTTTTCTTTGCAAAATTTATTTATTTTGCACGACAGGACATGTCGTCCACCAGGACACATCTCCATCCATACTCACACTAACGGCAGACATAGGCTGGCGCCAGCAGATGGCAGTGGAAAATTACTAGAAATCACGCCACCGAGGCGATCGCGTGATTTCTGGTAGAGTCCCGACAAAAGGCCGCGACCCGGCCTATAAAAGGAGCGCCGCAACACACAGCGGACAGTCAGTTCCAGACAGTCAGTTCCAGAGAGTCAGTTCCAGACAGTCAGTTCCACAGAGTCAGTTCCAGAGAGACAGTCAGTGAAATCCAGAACGCTAAGCGGAACCTCTGTCGAACAGTAGAGCGAGTTAAGTTCGATACCAAGTGAAAAGGGGAAACGCTGCCCAATAATTTAAAATCATAATTCGTAAGCGGGAGCTACGAATAAAGTCTACGCGAGAAACAAACAGCGAGTAAAGACTTTTACTAATACAGGACACTGAGGTCCTTAAACGTTAAAGTAGTGAATCCTCGCTACGTTTAAGTTGTGCTTCGAGGCGAGGCGAGAATAAGAGCAGCCCCAAGACGCTAATCGGCAGCCTGCAGGACGAGGGAGCGCAGCTGACAGCGGTCGTAGAGATCGGCAACTGCCAGTACAAGGCTACGATCGATACAGGGGCCACGAGTAGTTTCATTAGCGAGAAGCTAGCTCGTGGACTGTTCGACGTAGGCCGACGACGCGCAACCGAACTGCGACTCCGCATGGCAGATGGTCGAAACAGCGGAGTCCGAGAACAAGTTGTGAGGAGCCATATAGCGACCGCATATAAATATATATGTTTATATATTTATTTTTGCTATATGCGCCCCTCACAGCAGCTGCACATCAGACCGAAGCCCGGCTCTGTTTGCAGTTGCGGCGAATTCGCTCTCTTTCGTCCTCTCTCTTTCGTGCGCAGGTTGTCAGCCATTTGAGCGTGTCTGCCACACATGTCCACCGAGACATGTGCCGTTATAGTGTGAGGAGTATGGATGGCACAATATATCCATCCATACTCACACTATCGGCAGACATAGGTTGGCAACAGCGAAATGGCAGTGGAAAATTACCAGAAATCATGCCACCGAGGCGATCACGTGATTTCTGGTACAGTCCCAACAAAAGGCCACGACCTGGCCCATAAAAGGAGCGCCGAAACGCACTGAAGACAGTTCAGAAAGAACCGACACGTAAGGCGCAACCTCTGTCAGTTCGACGAGATCCGATACGCAAAGCGGAAGCTCTGGGCAAATTCTACGCGAGTGCGGCAACAGAGCAAACTCTACACGAGTGAAAAATACAAGTGAGGGCAGATCAACAGGACGACGCATCATCAAGGAACATCGAGTTCTTCGACGCCTGCAAACCCAATACCAACAAGGACACTGAGGTCCTTAAATAGTTAAGCAGTGATCCTTGCCACGTTTAAGTCGTGCCACTGGGTGAGGCCTGCACAGTTACAAGGTGAACGCGCACGAATTCAGCTGCGTCCAGACGGCATACGTACGAATCCTTTGGCTTAAAGGAGTGTCGTATGATAACCGATCGAGCAAGCGAAGTCACATAATCTTGTAACTGGTGCACGGGTGCCTAGAACCTGCTTTTCCGAACAGGATCACTTGCCGAAAACCAACGAAGGCCTCAGTGAAGTGTCACCATTCAAACATCGAGCAGAATTGCTAGTGTATTCCATTTATACTAAATAAACCATTATATATATATAAATAATTGTGTTATTAATTATCACCTCGAGACCAAATTTCATAAATTTTGTTGCACGAACCCACAGCTCGACTGAGCGTCAGCCCGGCAGAGTAATAAGGTTCGTTACAACTGGCGCCCAACACTGGTGGTTGTGATAATTGATACATAGTTAAATATATTAAACGAGAAATATGGTTCGCGCGTGGATTTACAACCTCAAAAAGGAGGAAGTTGTAAAGTATGGAGACGAGTTCCAAGTGGAGCTGAGTGGCACACTGGACGTTATGCGTCGACAGTTTGGAGAGTGGGTGGATACTCACGAATCCAAACTGCCATACACCACGCGGATTGCGGAATTGGCGGCAATTCATAGCAGGGCGTCACTGGCGAGGGAAAGCGGACAGGTTGCTGATACAAAAAAGAAGTCAAACGTTGATGTCGCCCATTTAAGCGTACCGACAACCAGCACAGCAGCACGCTCACGAGACGCCAGCCACGCAGCATGGGAAACACCTGTACCACAGCCATCCAAGAAGGTATCAATACGCAAACACACGACGGCGACTAAGGCCCAAGAGTATCCAAGGGTAGCGAAACAAGTCCGTGAATGGAATTTTGGCTTCGACGGCACAACGGAGCCGCTCGAATTCTTGGAGCAAGTCGAGTGGTCAGCGGATACCTATGGGCTCGACCTGGATCTGGTTCCCAGGGCCATGCCCGAACTCCTTCAGGGAATGGCTCTGAAGTGGTACGTTGCCAATAACCGGCACTGGACGAGTTGGGCAACATTCATCCAAAGCTTTCAAGAGTACTTTCTGCCGAGAGGCTACTTCGAAAACTTAAAGGACGAGGTCAACCACAGACGTCAGGCTATGAACGAGCCATTTAAAGTGTACATGGTGGAAATGCAGACGCTCATGCGGCCACTGCAATATTCGGCAGCCAAACAACTGCTCAAAATCTATAACAACAGCCTCCCAGACCTGCGAGCATACGCACGGCTAGATCAATTCAGCGATTTAGAGGAATTGATGTATTTGGCCGTCGTGTTTGAGGAGCTCGAGGCTGACAGAGGAAAGTTGAGACAGCAAAGCCGCATGGATCAGCCGAATTATAACACTTCACAGCGAATGCGAGTAGAGCCGCAACAGAGACGCGTGGAGCACTCGAGGTACAACGCCCCGCAGCAAAGGCAACCTCAACAGAGATGCAGGGAGCCACCACGACAACATATGGAGTCACCACAGTTGCGTCACTACCGCCAAATAGAGCCAGCGCCAAGGCAAGACGGCCCACGGCTTATGCGCATAGCGGACGGTGGACAGACGCAGAGAACCGAAGCCGACACGGGCCCCAGACCAGCCCCGAGGACGAGACGCGACAATATACAAACACATATAAATAATACAGCGATGGCCTGCAGATGTTGCGGCCAGGAGGGACACCGTGCGATAGAGTGCACAAATCCTACGCCGGATTATTGTTGGATATGTGGACGTATCGGAGTTCGTTCGTCGGTATGTTGTCCGTCGGGAGAAGGACACCGGCGCCCCGTCCACCACCGAGAGGCGAGCGGCAGCCGAACAAGGGCAGCCCCAAGACGCTAATCGGCAGCCTGCAGGACGAGGGAGCGCAGCTGACAGCGGTCGTAGAGATTGGCAACTGCCAGTACAAGGCTACGATCGATACAGGGGCCACGAGTAGTTTCATTAGCGAGAAGCTAGCTCGTGGACTGTTCGACGTAGGCCGACGACGCGCAACCGAACTGCGAGTCCGCATGGCAGATGGTCGAAACAGCGGAGTTCGAGAACAAGTCGAGGTGAATATCAGACTCGGCAGGTGCAGTATGGATATTGCTCTACTGATACTCCCAGGAGTTATCGACGGCTTAGTTCTCGGATGGGATTTTCTGTCGGGCATGGGAACGGTTTTGGAGTACGCAGGCCTGAGGATAAATATACCGGGAAAAGGAATTCGAGAGCATCAGGAGGAAAGACTGTACATAGCAAAGACAGTCAAACCAGCCAGGAGTGTTACAGATGCCAAATCTCGACAGCCCCGGAAGGAGACATGCCGGAGAGTCTCAACGGTGGAAGACGCGATGGACCAAGCGAATAAAAAGTGCCACTGGATCCAGAAGATGTGAACCACCATCGCCAAGAACCCAAGAAAGTTTCCAGACTACATGGAGAGAGGCGGAAACTTATACAGGCACATCCCTCACAGAGACGGAACAGAGGATGTTAAAGCCTGGAAATTGTGTGTGCCAACCGGCAAGAGGACACAAGTCCTAAAGGAGGACCACAACACCGCCGCCGCATGGCATACGGGGAGCCGAAAAACAATAGCACGGGTAGCAGCGCGCTTTTATTGGCCAGGCTTATACAGAGACGTAAAAGCATATGTCCGGCAATATAAGTCAAGTCAATTGGCAGCGGTCGAGGCCTCTCAGGACCAGGCAGGGCACTGCAACCTTCGTCGCAGGCAATGGAACCCCAAAATTGGAGACAGGCTGTGGGTGAAGGTACACCACCTGTCAAATGCGGCTGAGGGATTCGCAGCCACACTGGCACCAAGATACGGCGGCCCGTATCAAATCGTGGATTTCACGTCGCCGGTAATATGTAAGCTGAAGAGTCCAGCAGAGAAGCGGATAAGGACGGCCCATGTGAGCGACTTGAAGCCGCATAGCAACGAGGCGGGTGAGTCCCTAAATCCCCAAAATTAAAAGGGGGGAAGATAAGTGAGACTCCAAGACAAAAATTGCACTCACACTTATGCACCTAGAATAACAAAAAAAGAAATATATATATACATATTGTTTAGGCTCATATAATTAAATAATAAGCTATTTGTACGTGCGTTGCAGTTTGCGCAGACACACAGCTAATAAGTAAATATCAACAAATAATATTGCAAACACTGCACTCAACAGCAGTGGGTCATCGGCCGCCTCATTTTGCAATCGCTGACTTCAGCGGTTGCCTCATTTGTGAGGAGCCATATAGCTTTGACATATGCTATATGCACCCCTCGCAACAACTACCACATATGCTATAGGCAGCCCTCGCAACAACTGCAACGAACGCGTCAGCACATGCGTCAGCACATTTCGTCAACAACAAAATCAACGCCAAGCAGCGATCAGAACCAAAGGCTCACTTACCTTTGGTCAGCATATTATACAAGAAGCCCACCGTGGGACAATAAGCTCATATCACAACCAGCACGTGCCTACGTCAGCGAGCTCCACCACTTGGTTGACCCATATTACGATTGCTGCCCTCAGCGGAAGCATAACAACGGCCACACTAGAGAGTAGGAGCTTGGGAATTGCGATCGCTGCACTTGATGCACGCGCCACACAAAAACTGTCAAATAATGTATTTTAGAGTTAAGAATTAGGTATAAATAAAGCCATGCTCATTAGAGCAAAATCAGTTCGAATCTAATCGTCAACTCCGTAGTTTTGATTTCTACCATCGCACTTACTGTGCGCATCGAAGGATTTCACTCTCCGTAGTCCACCTAGTTACAAGTGCTAGTTGCGACGCTCCTTAGTAGTCAGTTTATGTGCTGAATACTTCCCTTACACACAAACATTTTGGTGACCCCGACGGTTGGAACCTGAAGTTGTCAACGAGGCGACAAAAGGATAACCAACCTCCAACAATCCATATTTGAAGTTGTCAACAAGGCGACAATCAAGGATACCTACAATCTCCTAACCCAGTTCACAATATCTGATTTATCGAGACCACCTGAAGTTGTCAACCAGGCGACACATCAGGAGAAAAGTGTGCCCGCAATCACGGCATTACTAACACCTGCAACCTCCATTCACAGTTCACAATATCTGTGTTAGTGAGACCAACTGAAGTTGTCAACCAGGCGACATATCTGGACAAAGCGTGCTCTCGTTGATAAACGACCATAGCACTAACAACAAACTGATTAAGAAACAGATATACGAATACATATCTGTAAAAGTCCACCAAGCGACAAAAATCAGTAAAAATGGCATCAGAAAAAGCAACCATCGAAGAGTTGCTTGATGTCCAGCAAACAATCAGCAATGAGATTGTACGGCTGATAACCAATTGTAAAAAGGATTCCACTGAGAGAAAGTCTCAGATCGGTTACCATAAAATAAAAGCAGATTCTCTAAACCAAAAATGGAATTCTGTCTAAGAAAATGACGAAGTCATAAGCGAGCTACCGGAAAATCACGAATACTTCACATACTTTGTGGACATAAGATCAACAGTTGTGAAGTGCTTAGGAAAAATCAAAAATGACGCTGACACCATATGTCAAACCACAAGCAAGAAGCTTGGGATTGAAGAAGGACAGCGTCAGCAATCTCAGGCTCCCTCGTCTGGACAGCATTACCAGTCCCTGGGGCCCTCGTCTGGACAGCGTCAGCAATCAGCCTTAGCCATCCAAGGTGATTGCATTGTGCCGGCGACAAAAGGCAATGATCGCATCACTAAATCGCACATTGCACCAAAACACCCCTATTGAGCACTCTGCAGTAGAGCTCAAAAGGAATCTATGGGCATAAATTCAAGAAGTCCATTTTCGACTATATGAAGAAGTGGAAAGCCCAGAAGAAAATGGATATGATACAAAGGAGTATCTACAGGCAGAAGAAGATGTACAAAGGGCACTAGCTTCAAGAAACAATAGCCAGTGCACCAATGACATAAACTTGCCTTGCATAACCATCCCCAAATTTGATGGGGATATACTAAAATGGACACAATTCTTTGATATGTTTATGTCCATGGTACACAATACCAACATGCCTACAATTCGAAAAATGTGGTATCTAAAAACCAGCGTGATCGGTGAGGCAGAAAGACTAATACGCCAAATCGACTTAAAAGAGGACAACTACCTTCACGCATGGAACATCTTGGTTGACGCATACGACAATCCAAGAGACATAGCATCAACGGTATTGAACCGATTCTTAATGCAACAAGCCATCAACGACAATGTGAAATCGCTAAAGGAGCTTTACATAGTCACTGTGGAGTCCCTTGCATCTCTCAAGGGACTCGGATTAGACATCGCATCGTGGGACCCAATTCTAATAGCGGTCATAAGAAATAAGCTCGACAGCACAAATAAAACGCTGTACGAGCAATCAATAAGCAACTCGAAGCAAATACAGAAACTGGACACCATGCTCCAGTTTCTTGAACAAAGAGTTCGTGTTTTAGCTAGCGGAAGCAAAACACACATCCATGTCAAAAACTCCTCACTGGAGCAACAAAAGCCAATTGTAGCATCAGCATGTAGCAAAAACATAAATCTACTTGCTACAGCAAAGGTAATAGTCCAAGGGAATAATGGACAACAAGCCACTTTCAAGGCGTTGCTGGATTCTGGATCTCAAATCAACATAATATCAGAACGACTCGCTTCTTTATTATCGTTGAAACGACACGACTCTTCACTACGAATTGAAGGCATCGGTGGACAACAAAAGACAAGCAGAGCTCGTGCAAATCTGTTGGTAAAGTCATTACACAACGACTTTACAATGCGGATTGAAACATTTATTCTACCGCATATCATTACGGGTCAGCCAGCCCAAAGTATAAATGACAAAGGTTGGAACATGCCAGCAAACCCACCATTGGCGGATTCCCAGTTCAATAAACCTTGCAAAATCGACATGCTTATCGGTGCAGAACACTATTATGCACTACTGCTCCCACAACAACACAAAATACCCTCTGGTCCAATAATGCAAAAGACCAAGTTGGGATGGGTTGTGGCTGGAAAAATAAATGAATCAAGGATGTCATCAGCCATTTGTGCTGTAACTACAGGAGAAGAAACAAATACCCTAATGGAGCGATTCTGGACCATTGACCATTTGGAAACCACAGAAATGCATCGTACACCAATACGAGCATTTGGTCCTATGAAAGTTGTTCCCCGAAGGCTCCTTCCAAAATCTCACTATTTCATCCCTCATCATTGTGTGCTGAAGCCTGACAGCAGCACAACAAAACTGAGAGTAGTCTTCGATGCAACATGTAAGACATCGACAGGAAAATCCTTAAATGACATATTGCAAGTTGGACCCACGGTGCAAAGTGATCTCATGTCAATTCTATTGAGATTCAGGACGCACAAGTACGTATTTATGGCAGATATTGAAAAGATGTATCGCCAAATATGAATAAACCCGGAACACCAATTTAATCAGATGATAGTTTGGAGAGAAAATCCGAATGATGAATTAAAGTACTATCGATTAAAAACGGTTACATATGGAACAGCATCGGCTCCGTTTCTGGCAACTAAGTGTCTAAATCACTTAGCTTCACTCCACACAAGCAGTTCACCATTAGGATCCTCTGCCCTAAGGGATGACTTCTACGTAGATGATTGTCTCACAGGAGCAGATTCAATACAAGAATTGATCCAAATTCGACAGGAGTTGGTAAAAATACTACTCCCCAAGGGATTCTCAAAAAGAATCACAAAACGTGTAGTATGCTCGGAGCTGGCACAGATCTTCGATCCCCTAGGCCTGTTCTCTCCTGTCGTGGTAAATGCTTAGATTTTTATGCAACGACTCCGGGAGTCAAAACTCGACTGGGATGACGAATTACCCATAAATCTTCAGAATGAGAGGATTTGCAAAGCCTCAATTCAATGCAAATTCCAAGGCACATATACGATGGAAAAACTCCAGTCACGAGGGAATTACACACATTTGTGGATGCATCAGAGCAGGCATATGGCGCAGCAATATATGTACGCGCAACGTACAAAAACAAGCAAATATCTGTGCGTTTACTATGCTCAAAGTCTCGAGTGGCTCCGACAGCAAAACAGTCACTACCTCGCCTGGAACTATGTGCTGCATTATTAGGTGCTGAGTTCGCGGACAGGATTCGACGCGATCTCAACCTTGACTCCACCGCAGTGCCAGGATACTTTTGGTCGGATTCTACCGTTGTTCTCTCATGGATCAATGCACCGTCTTCCACATATCATACGTTTGTGGCCAACCGAATAGCGAAAATCCAGGCAGTGACAAGTCAGAATAGTTGGCGGCATGTATCATCTGCCAACAACGCAGCAGATGTGCTCTCAAGAGGAATATCTGCACAAAAGTTACACGAACACAGTCTATGGCTCTATGGACCACTCTTTCTCCATGGATCTCGAGACAAGTGGATAGCTCCTCCTATCATCTCTCCGAGCAACCTGGAAAGGAAAATCAAGCATATAAGCGTAGCTGCAACTCAATCAGCAATAGGCGAAGAGTTGTATACCTGCCGACACAGTAACTCATTTTTCAAGTTACAACGCATTGTGGCTTACATGTTGCGATTCTGCTACAAGCGATACAGATCAGCAACGACCACGCTGTGTAAAATGGAGCTAGACCACGCTCGCAATATAATTCTACAAACAATACAGCAAGTTGAATTTACAGCTGAACTGAAAGATTTGAAGCGCCACAACACAGTGGACAAAAAGAGTCCTATATCATCACTCTCACCAATACAAGGGTCAGATGGACTCATGCGAGTTGGAGGCAGATTTGAGCAAGCCCCACTCCCATACAATGCAAGACACCAGATCTTACTGCCTTACAACGATCCAATAGTGAAAATGATATTGCGATAGCTTCATGAAGACAACGTGCATTGCGGCGCTCAAGCCTTACGAGCAACTGCTAGACAACAGTATTGGATCCTGAACGACAAAACTATGTCGAGAAATGTCATTCACAACTGTGTGACGTGCAACAAGGCAAAACCCAAGCTAATGAATCAAATTATGGGCAATCTGCCAGCCGATCGAGTGACACCAACACGCCCGTTTCTCACAACAAGCGTAGACTATTGCGGACCAATTTGGATTCATCATAAGGCATACATAGCTGTATTCTGTTGCTTCTCTACAAAGGCGGTCCACCTCGAGCTGGTTAGCGATCTGACCACAAATGCCTTCCTAGGACGCGCTTTCTAAGCCGCCGCGGCAAATGCCAAACAATTCATTGTGACAATGCCACCAATTTTGTTGGAGCAAACAACCAACTAAAGGAATTAGGAGGGTCAATATTTGGTGAGAAGGCGCAAGCAGAGATCATCAATCACTGCACCAAAAAACAAGTTGCCTTCAAATTCAAGGATTCAAGGATTCAGCAAGGATTTTGGAAGCAATGGTCACAGGAGTATTTACAAGAATTGCAAGCCAGACATAAGTGGAAGGCCGTTAACTCCAATGTGAAGGAAGGCATGCTCGTTTTAGTCAAGGAAGACAACATACCTGTGATGAGTTGGCCAATGGGACGCATTGTACGCACATACCCAGGCCAGGATAATCACATTCGAGTGGTTGACGTCAAAACCGCCTCAGGCATCTACAAGCGCCCCATAACCAGGCTTGCGCCATTATTCCCAGAAGACATGGCCAAAAAACGCCCCATCTCGGAAACCGAGGACATACACGATGCGCCACCCACTCAACGAAAACGGCCAATGTCACCAAACATAACCTCGTCTTTGCTACTCCTGCTTTTGATGCTACCCTTGATACTGGCAGATCAAGTAGCTGTGACACGGTTTGACACAAAGCCTGGAATCTACTATGAGAAAATCGGAACAACTAAGAGAGCAGTTTCCGACTGGACCATAGTAATATACTATGAATTGGAACCATACTGGCACGACATGAAAATATTTAAGACAGGCATACACGAATTCAATAATACATGCCTAGAATCAAATATAGCTCATATATGTCCATATGACTCCATATACCAGCACTTTCGTCACGTGTATGATGAATTACAAATGACAAATTCACTTATGCAACGTACACGAAACCGCCGGTCCCCATTTGATGCAGTGGGCAACATTGCACACAGTCTATTCGGAGTATTAGACTCGGATTATGCAAATGGAATGACCAAAGTGATCGAGAAGGTAAAAAACAAAGAAGACTTCTTTCGGACATTACTGAAGAATCAAACTTCAATACTTGATTCAACAATTAACATCGTCAAGAAGACAAGATCTGCATCCGACAAGCGACTAAGATTACTTGAACAGCAAGTCGATATCATTAGTCAAAACAGAGGAAAAAACACTAGTGCACGTCTCACGGAGGCTTACCTGGCATTAACAGTTCAATTGGCACTGTTAGCAGCCAGCCTTCAACGCATGCAATCAGAAATAGTGGACGTACTTACTGGAATTCGCCACCATACAATAAGCCCAATAATAATTTCGCCCGATCAATTAAGGGAGCAATTGGATCAAATACGGGATCATTTGCCACCAGATCAAATGCCACCAGTGCCATCATCTAACGTGATGCACCTGTACAGCATTATGCAAGCAGAAGGCACAGTCACCGACAATCATGTAATATTTAGAATCAAACTACCACTAGTATCAACATCAATATTAGAACTTTTTAATATTGTGCCGATTCCAATGTGGGACTCTACAAGCTGGCGAGTATTTGAGCTCAAGACACCTATTATAGCTGTGAACAACCACAGGAATCAATTCATGGGACTCACAACAGATGATCTACAACGCTGTCGAACATTACCGAATGAAGAATACATATGCTTTGACCATCAAGCTATGTTCAACGTTAACAATCGGTGTGAGTTTCAACTTTTTAACAACAAAACACCAACAACGTGTCAAGTGACTCATAGAACAACCAATATGGTATGGTCAAAAACACACCGTCCCAATAATTGGATCTTTGCAACGCATTCGGCAATGGAACTACAAGCCGTATGCAACGGAACGACTACAACTGAAGGACACGGGACTCCTATCGCTGTCATCAGGCTGTACTGCACGCAACTCAGAAATTAGCATCAGTACTTTCAACGTCATTATAAGTCAAGTGGAAACAGGTTATGCTCATTTTGGCAACCTAATCGAGCCAAACACCAAAGGACTTTCAACGAAATTCAACGCACCAGAGAACAAGATACACAGGCGATCGGATCTGGATGATTGCAGCTGAAATTGCACACGACTCAACGGACAGGCCCGAGCAAATAGTTCAGGACAACATCATCATATCGCCGCTAATAAGCTGCTTTAGTCATATCCGTCCTTGCTGCTAGCTTGCGCTACGCACTACGGAAGCTAACGTCAGTGGACCTGGCAACCAACAGCTACAAGGAATGACGTCGCCACTATACCCGTGCCACTCAGCAGCCGCAAGAGGGTTCACACGGCCGCTCTCGATGATTGCTGATTCACGCTGACTTCAACGGCATGGGAGAATGTTGAGGCTCATATAGCTAAATAATAAGCTATATGCTATATGCACCCCTCGCAACAACTACCACATATGCTATAGGCAGCCCTCGCAACAACTGCAACGAACGCGTCAGCACATGCGTCAGCACATTTCGTCAACAACAAAATCAACGCCAAGCAGCGATCAGAACCAAAGGCACACTTACCTTTGGTCAGCATATTATACAAGAAGCCCACCGTGGGACAATAAGCTCATATCACAACCAGCACGTACCTAAGTCAGCGTACTCCACCACTTGGTTGACCCTCAGCGGAAGCATAACAACGGCCACACTAGAGAACCGTCAGCGAGCATGCTAGGACATTGCGATCGCTGCACTTGATGCACGCGCCACAAAAAAACTGTCAAATAATGTATTTTAGAGTTAGGAATTAGGTATAAATAAAGCCATGCTCATTAGAGCAAAATCAGTTCGAATCTAATCGTCAACTCCGTAGTTTTGATTTCTACCATCGCAATTACTGTGCGGCTAATAGAACAACCCGAGAGAGAGGGTAATAATGAGGTAAAAAGGAAGCTTCAACCAAGCACACAAGTCAGTACGATCGCTGCGTCCAGGCGGTCGCCTGGTCAGGTGACTTGTATAGTGCGCGTGATACGCGTAAGGCGTACGTGTACGTGTGCGTGCGTGTGTGTACGTATGGGTTCACGAAATAAAGAAGGAATCATGCCCCCAGACCTCGAGATGGCAAGGACACCAGCCCTGCTAACGGCGGAGAGCCGATGCACGAGGGCGGAAAGGAGCATGGCGAGTCATCGGGCGATGACGACGACACCATGCTTCCCATTCATCGTGTTGACGAAGCCATCGATAAATATATAAATATATATTTATGTGCGCCTGTGAGTGATAGATGAATAAGGCGCCTGTAGTGGAGGTGATGATGTGTGTGTGTGTGTGTGTATTTGGTAATCGAACTGTTGAAAAGAACACAGCGAGCAACTAATTCGAACAAAAAACCATTCAATGTGAAGTTAAAACGAAATCAGCTATAGAAATCTGAGCATTCGCTTGACACAGGCACACACACACACACACACCTACTCACATACACATGCACACACACACACACACATAGCCAGCTCCCCTGCACTCTACAAGCCAGACAGCCTTCTTCTATAACAAACTGCAACTAAGCTATGTACATATTTAGGTATGTATATAAATATATATATATATATGTATGTGTGTGTGTGTGTGTGTGTTTTTTTTTTTTTTTGGATACGCCACGGGGGTGAGAATCTCCTGAAGATACAGGTGGCCCGGGCCACCTGCATGCACGATTCAAAGACAACGTCAATGCATGCGTACTAAAAACACCCCCACACATACCCCCACGCCCGGCGGTATCACCGCAAAGTATTACTTCACCGGGGTGGGTTGCCTAATTAGGCACTCTCCGTCACTCGCCGCTCAGTTTCGCATAATCTCAGATCCCTCTGTATGCCTATGATGAGCTGGCGGACATCTCTCTAGTGTGACGGAGACTCCGTCATGTGCTCTACCAAGCTCTCCGGTGGGGGCACTGGGCTAGACACTCCCCTATATCTCGAAAAATGTAGAGCACATGTTCCGGATCCTCGATGGCGTCCGGGCATGTCGGGCAGGTAGCTCCTGTAGCAGCCGTGCCCTGAAAGAAACTGCGTTATATGGAAGTCCAGCTCACCTGCCTTTCTCCCGACCCAATTCCCTAGATTGGGGATTAACCGGTGTGTCCATCTTCCTTTGCTCGTCGTGCTCCATCTACACTGCCAGGCGTCCATCGTCGCTGCTCTTGAATTGATTATATGGTATAATTTGTTATAATCATTACAGAGTTCTCGAAACGGTTCATGCAAGGAATAATTAGTATTACAGCGATTAAGGGAAAGTGCGAAGAAATAACGAGAAGGTCTAAAGGGAACAGAAAAATTTATTTGGCTCATCAACGCTGCTGAATCGATTACGCCTTTAATTAATTTAACTACAAACATAACTCCTAGCATAAGACGGTTAGTTAGAGAGGGAAGGTTAATAAGCAGCAGCCTATTGGGGTATGGAGGAAGAGCACCCCAGTCAAAGCGACGAAGAGCAATAAGTAAGATTCTCTTCTGTACAGATTCCAATCTACTTTGATGAATATGATATGGTGGAGACCACACACAAGATCCATATTCCAGAATTGGACGTACAAGGGAAGTGAAAAGTATCTTGGTCGTATAAGGGTCATCAAATTCCTTTGACCAACGCTTTATAAAACCAAGAAGTAACCCTAAATTCTTTACTTTATTCAATTTATCAAGTGGCACCCCATCGAGAGTGTAACTAACAACATTGGGAGTGATACGATAAAATGACATGACCTTACACTTAGAGCAGTTCAAGTTAAGCAGATTCATTTTGCACCAAGACAAAAGGAAAAAGGCAATAAGCAATGAGAGGACATATCATTATACGCCAGGCACAACTTGACGTCATCAGCATACATTAGTATGTTAGAATGCAAAACAACAGAAGGAAGGTCATTAATAAATAAGTTAAATAGCACTGGACTGGGGTACACCAGAGGTGACTAGGATAGGTTTAGAGAGCACAGATTTAAATACAATTTTTTGAGTTCTGTTACTCAGATACACCGAAATCCAGGTCAAAAGGTTAGTAGGAAATCCTATAAGTCTAGTTTGCGAAGAAGGAGAGAATGGTAAACAGAGTCAAAGGCCTTACTGAAGTCTGTGTTAACGACATCAGTTTGCATTTTATTCTGAAATCCTTTGATCACAAGGGAAGTAAATTCAGGAATGTTAGTGGTAGTAGACCTACATTTCACAAAACCATGCTGGAATGGTGAAATAATAGAACTACATAATTGTTGCAGTTGAGTCGTTAATATTTTCTCAAATGCCTATGGTATTGCGGACAATTTGGAAATATAGTTTTTTATATCAGACTTTAGGCCACTTTTATGAAGAGGAATAATAAAGGATTCCTTCCAAATAGTACGGAAACCACAAGTTTTAATACTTATAAATTCAATGTCTAAAGCAAAAGGAGGTAAGAAATAATCTGATGCAAGATCAGAATCAACAGCAATAAGACAACCACCACCTAAGCGTGATACTCGATCACATCTATATGGGGTGTATTTATTGGAAAATAAAGAATGATCTGAGATATAAGCTTTCAACCAAGTTTCGGTAAAAACTAGAATATCAAATTCAAAAGAAAGACTGTCAACATATAGTTTAGAGAGTTTAGTATTAAGACCTCTAACATTCTGATATGCTAGAGAAAGAGATGATTCTAGTTTTTTGGTGCAACATTTGAAGAAGAAGCACCTGAAGGATTCTGAATACGTTTTTTGTTTGTATACTCCTTTATAACTAAGCCCTTCGGCCAGAAATTAGCACAGCAAATTGTGCCAAATACTTTATCCAAAACACTTATTTTAAATGAGGAAATTTCCCTTTCATAATTAAATTTAAATTTTTCAATCAATATTCCCGTAGATGACACTTTTCCCTGTATGTAGGCTTTATCGTCATACACAGATATATCAGGGGCAAGATGCGAAATAAAAATTTGCTTTCTAGGTACAACCTAGTCCTAGGAGCACTGCTAGAAAGAGGTGAGGGAATCGAAACAGGCACAATGGCCTGTGACACAATTGAGCCACCACTGTTGATTGCAGGTGGTGCAGGAGAATTAAACTGCATCAACTGCTGACCATTATCAACAGTGAGTGTCAGCGGTGCAGGGGTCACCAACAGAGCCGGGGCCAAAAAACCTCAATACCGATGCAAAGCAGGCTCGGTCGATTGCTTCCGCTTAAGAGACTCATTCAACAGTTTTTTTACACTATTAAATTAACTCTCCACAGCATCAAAATCAGCACTGAGCTTACTAAAAGCTAGACGGAGATTGTGAAAGCCCCGTCTAGTTTGCCTCATAAAACCCTGAACATCCGACTCCGTCTCGCGGCATCGCTCGCAACACCACTGTTAACCCAACTTACGTATTGCCGATTAAATCTTTTACCCGTTGCGTGAAACCAGCACATTTAACGTACAACACGTTATCACTCAACCAACAACAGATGAAATCAGCCTTTGGGTCAGCCTGGCACTTGCAGCTTTTTAGGTAGCATGCAGACATATTGAATTTAGAAATAGATATGCCCGAAAATAAGAGAAAACTATACAAAGATTCGGCACAGCACAGAGAAAATAAGAAAACAAACAGCGCACAAGAGATGAAATAGATACAAAAACTCCAAGCTTTGACGCTGTAAGAATATCTACGAAAATAGACAAAACTTTGAACCACTGAAAACAACAACTCGTTCAATACCAGTTACGAGAGCACACGAAAGTAGAGAAAGAGAGTAATAAAGCGTTGTGAGAGCACACGACAGTAGAGAGAGCAAGAGTAATAAAGAGCACACATAAACCGCTATAACAACAACGAAGCAAAGCGATCTTGCATGCAATGTGAAACAATGAGAGCGAGAGCACCAAGCGCATTCAAAAATAAAAAAAGCAAAAACAAAACACAGGTGTTAACCGCGCACTTTATGTTGGCAAAAATAACAATTTTTTAGGGAATTGTAGAAAAATTACCGACAAAACACCAAAATTACCAAACCAAAAGGCATCCAGCCAAACTCCGTGTTTTGAGCCAGAGGAAGGCCGCCCTGACACGGAAGCATGCCCGGCAAGATGATGTGAGGATACACATCGGCTCCTAGGATTAGCGAGATAGTCGCATTCGAGAATTTGTCATGAAGCTCCTTGCTGACGGCTCGTAGAGGGGTCCGATGGTGGAGTTGAGGGTCCACCTCAAGCACAATTTCCCGATTTAGCTCCGTTGTCCTCGATCGGAGCACAGCGGTACAAACGCGTTCGGACCCAATGCTGATGACGGAAAGCCTAAGGGCCGTTGCGAGTGAAGCATTTATGCGACTCATCGGGCAACATGCGTCGATGAGCGCTCGAGTCTCGAACGATTGGCCCGGGTGGGCAGCCGGTGTGGAGCAGCACAATAGCGTTTGGTAGAATGTTCACGCTTGCGTGCTGCATCAACGAGGCCAACGAAGTCATAATTGGAGCCCTTGAAGATGTGGGCGGTGAGCGGCTGTCCATCGGCGTGGCAGATCCCCTGGGTGAGGAGGAGCGACGGGATGGCGAAGGGGTGTCCTCTACTTGACGCCGACGCCTTGGCACGTGATCGGCATCGCGCAGATGGAGCAGAGTGTGGTGTGGTCCGTCGCACACCCGACACGACGCATCACTGCGGCAGGTGCCCTCGGAATGCTTATGGGCCAAGCAGTTCGGACAGTAGTGGTTAATGAGCACTGCTCTCAACCGCTTCTCTGCGGAAAGGCGAAGAAAACGCTGGCACTTCCGCAGCGCGTGGACACCTCGGCAGACTCTACACCTGAAAGAGTTTGAGGTGGGGCGATTGATCGTCGTAGCGGTTTTGCGGGAAGGCATGTTGTTCCTTGGTAAAACGAAAGAAGAAAAAAGAAACTGTAAAAGAGGAAAGGAAAATAGCTTATTATTTGGGTTTCCTTTAATTAGGCGAAGTCTGTGGGTTTGTGGCTGCGGTGCAAATTGTTTGCCGACTATTGCACTTGGACATAAGGGAAGTCCTTGGGATAGTTCAGCGACTGAGCTTTGGAATTGAGGTACCTCCTGAATTGTGGCTGCTGGTACAGAGACGGTTTCGAAGAGAGAAGCGCTTGGTAGAGTGGCTGACGCACAGATCTCTGTGGCTGTGAACGTCTGTGGCACAAAAGAGAAGGCGGTGGAGCTGCCGGAAAGAGTGGGTCTTCCTGTGCAGGAGCTGCACATAAGGCAACTTCTGCTGCTTTTGCTTCTCCAAATGGAGTAAGAATAGCAGGAGTTGCATATGTGGGCGCAAAGGGCGCTTGATGACCAAAGGGTGTTGCTGTAGTTGAAGTTTCCTGCGCTGTCAGCGGACCTTTGTAGAGATGGGTGCCCTTCTGTAGGCGAAATAATGCTTGTGGCAATCCACCAACTGTGGGTGGAGCAATCGCTGCAGCTGGAGGTGGTCCAGTGGTGGAACTGCCCTCTACAAACGGCGTTAGCTGAGCGAATGCCGACTGCGTAGAATGAGCGACTGTTGTGGGCGAAGGCGAGGCCCCGCTGGACGATGCATTCTCACTATAGTAGTCGGAGGCAACTTTATTGACAGCCGCGGCGACCGCTGCGGTAGACGAGACGGCCGCAACTGCAGCCTGATTTTGAAAACTGCTCAGCTGCTTGTCCAGTGTGGTGGGCAGCTTCAACTGTTGAAGATGTCGGTGCGGCGTGTTGACCGTCGTTGAGGCGTAATGCGCCGGATTTGGCTGCATTACTCGACTGTAGCTGCCGACGGGGATGGCGGCACGAACTGCGTAACTCATAAAGTGTTCACGGCCGCCACTCACCGCAGCCGCATTGCAGCTGGCGAGGCTTGTCGCCGTAATGGTGGCTAGTTGCGGATGTTGAAATTCCTCCGCAGTGCTGCCGTTGCTACCGGCGGAACCGGGTACAATGCGATTGGGATCCATGTAGGGTGCTTGAGATGTGTGCGTGCGGATAAAATTCGTTTCACATACAGAATCTGAGTCCCTTATAGGACTCGAAGGAGGATCCTCCACCTCCCAGAATTTTGTGAGAAGATTCTGTAATGGAAGTTTCGGGTGACGGGAAATTCTGGTTGTGAAAGCGGAAATCGGTTTGGCAATGCCTTGTGTTATTGGACCTGTGAGAATCCATCCAAAGATTGATTCTTGTCCCAACAGTGTCCCACAAGTATTTGGAATAGAGCCGCCGAGCAGTATGGACGGGATGATATCTGCGCCTAATAGCACGTCAATCTGCGAGCTCCTTGAAAAAGACGGGTCAGCCAACTGGATATTTGGCAGGTCCTTCAACGTGTTCTCAGGAATTGAGTACGATGGCAGGTTGCCTGCCAAATGTGGAAGGACAAAGGCCGAAATCTCAATTTGAATTCGAGGCCTTGTTGGAGAGCCTATATGGAAGTGACATAACTTCTTAGGCTTGGCTGCGACAGCTTGGTTTAAGCCATTGACTTGGGCTTGGACGGGTTGAAATGGAGGTTTGATCAGGTTGAACAACCTACTGGTGATGAAGGTTGCTTCCGAACCCGAATCAATCAATGCACGTGCCTTATGTTTGATACCTGCATGCCAGATATTTATAAGGGCAGTGCCAAGCAAGACACCTTGTGTGTTTGCAGAGAAATATTTTTGAACATTTCTCGGACTTTGTGGAGATGATTGTGTTTCTGGGGGGTTACTAGGAATAGTAACTGTTGCGGAGGCTTCTGAGGAAGGGGGGTCGCCACGATGAAGGAGTGTGTGGTGACGACCTTTGCACGTGAAGCAGCTGTGTGCACTTGTGCAGTCTTTGAGAAGATGGCTTCTCGCAAAACAATTCAAACACAATTTTTGCTGCTTTATGTAAGCAGCTCTGTCCTTGACAGACATTCGGAGGAATCGCGGACATAAGCGAATCGGATGATTCTCCTTGGAACATAGCCTGCACGATTGGGACTTGATCGAAATCTTGTTTTCGAAGGAGTTGACCTTGGAGAAACCCTCTTTGCGGGTAGGTCTTTGTGGTATTTGCGTGCTTGTACTTGGCTTCATGTCCTCTATCGCCTCTAAGGTGCGGTATCGCTCCAATAGAAATGAATTGAGCGCATCCCAAGTCGGAATTTCTGACTTATTATGCAAGGATTGCTCCCATAATGATAGAGTCAGTTTTGGGAGCTTCGAGGAACAGAGGAAGACCAGAAAACAGTCCCAATTGTCAGTCTTGACCTTGGCTAGTTCTAGCGCGTTCAGGCACCCTTGGATGGTGCTCTGGTGGTCCTTGATGGAACTTCCAGTCTCATGGGATATGGATGGAAGGTTGAACAGCACTTTGAGTTGATTGTTCACAAGCAGTCTTCTATTTTCGAATCTCTCAGTCAGGTGTTGCCACGCTGACTGAAAGCCTTCATTCGTTAGCGGGGATTTGGCAACAATAGTGTTCGCCTCACCGCTGGTCTTAGCATTTAAATGGAATAGCTTTTCGACCTGGGATAGACTGGGATTGTCTATATAGACTGCTGTGAACAGATCTCTGAACGTGGGCCACCGGAGGTAATCTCCACTGAAAACCTCAGTGTCGATGGGAGGAAGTCTGCAGCCTCGCATTATCGGAGGTGCTTGTGGAGCTGGCTGCGGTCTACTTGCAGCCGCCGCTTGTGCGATTTGCTCACTGAGCTGAGCTGCACAGCGTTCATAGACAGAATAGCAATGGAAATACTTATTCTGCCTAATCGCACTGTTTTCACTGCTTTCCCCTTGGATCGCAGTTTTGGAGCACAACTCGTATTCCGTTTTGACCTTTTCCCACAGGGAACGGATTTGGTCTCGTCGGATCTCGAGTGTGTATACTGTGGCAGGAGTGGAGGATGGAACGTTGATCATAGCCTCATAATGGCTAAGTCTGTCGGAAATGGCGATAAAATCGTTCAAAGCCATTTTGTTCGAGTTCAGGATTTTGCTGACTTGAGAGCGTGTGCCTGTCGGACTCCTTGGAATGAGCTGTTTTGGGTTAACAAGCTTTATATTCCCTGTAGGAGCTGGGTCACTTTTGACCTTTGAAGCCGACGACCTTGGAGATGGTCTCTTGGAGGCACACGATTGGGAACTGGGCGAACCTTTGATATCGCGTTGTGGAGGAACGGATAAATGCTTCTTGTTCTTGGAATTGTCCTCTGAGTTCATAAATATGAATGTAGATACTCAGAGACTGAAGCAGAAATTTCCCCACAAAAAAATAAAAAAAATATTTGTTTTATAATTTTGGAACGAGTGGAATCGGAACACTCGGTCGCGAAATTTGAAATGAAGCAGAAATTTGCACACAAAAAAAATAAAAATATTTTTTTTATTATTTTGGAACGAGTGGAATCGGAACGGACGGGAATTTTGTGTAATTAAAATTTTATTTTATTTTAGCGATAATGATCGTGACTGTGAATAGTCGGAACAGTGATCTCGCATAAAAATATTTCTTATGTCACTGCAGCCCTGGATGTGCTGGCATGTGATTATAAAAACAGCTGACTGTGCAATTGACGCGGAGTGACAAATCAATAAATGCACTTAAAGTCAGCGGAAAATGAAATGAAAAACACAAAACAATATGTGTTCAAGTATGAACATGAGAGATGCTGATAGCTGACCCATGCAAGCCAGCATTGTTCAAATAGAAACATGAGTTATGCTGATAGCTAGCTCATGCAGCGCCCGCAAGATTAGGCACTTGAAGCTGGCTTGCATGGGGTTAAGCTATTTTTAGAGAGGTCGATGGAGTGAGACGCCTTACAAGCGGCTGCACTCGATAGAGTGAAATAGCGGTCGCCTTACAAACGGCCGCACTCGATAAGGGACCAATGCAGTTGCCTTAAGCGGCTGCATAGTGTATTTTAATGTATTTCTATGTATTTTAGGTTTAAGAGTTTTATATAAATAAAGGGCCTGCTCGTCAGAGCGGGCAGTCTGAATTTACAACTCAACTCGCAAAGTGTATAATAACTATACATTTTTGGTCCTTCGAGCCGGATACAGTTTTACACTATACGTAATCTGTATAAGTTGAATTTCGAGCCGGATACAGTTTTACACTATACGTAATCTGTATAAGTTGAATTTCGAGCCGGATACAGTTTTACACTATACGTAATCTGTATAAGTTGAATTTCGAGCCGGATACAGTTTTACACTATACGTAATCTGTATAAGTTGAATTTTGAGCCGGATACAGTTTTACACTATACGTAATCTGTATAAGTTGAATTTCGCGCCGCGTTTTGAGTTCGAATTTGTTCGTCGAATCAAAAAATATATTCAAAAAAAAAACAATTGAAAAAAAATAATAGTGAAAATGATGTCGGACAAGCAAATCGAGCTTCTGAAGGCTCAAACCAAAATCAGAGAGCAAGTGCAAAACCTGATCAGCCAAGGTGCAAGCGTGACCTCGATCGAAAAGATTTTCGGATCTCAGAGCAGCATCCAAATACCGCAATCGGCAGCAGCAGTCGCCACATCATCATCGTTATCATTTGCATCCGGTGAATGCGCATCGCAATCATCGCAACTCGCTGGACAACCATTTTGATAATCATGCCTCAGACATACCGTTGTACCACAGCAGACCGCTGGGCAAACAACACAGTCAGCGCCAAAAGCAAACGCTTTGCAAATGGACCAGAAGATCAATTGAAGGAAACTAGCAAAGTACAGGACTTCATGTCGAGCATCCTGGGATAACAGCTGAGCATAAACTACAAGCAGCATAAAAAACTTAACTTTAAATACGAATACTAAGTTTACATTACAGAAATTTGATTTAATACCCCCCCGGAGAATGTTCGAGTACGAACATGTGACGAAGTGAGATGCTGATAGCTGACCCATGCAAGACAGCATTGTTTAAATAGAAACATGAGATATGCTGATAGCTAGCTCATGCAGCGCCCACAAGATTAGGCACTTGAGGCTGGCTTGCATGGGGTTAGGCTATTTTTAGAGAGGTCGATGGAGTGAGACGCCTTACAAGCGGCTGCACTCGATAGAGTGAAGTAGCGGTCGCCTTACAAACGGCCGCACTCGATAAGGGACCAATGCAGTTGCCTTAAGCGGCTGCATAGTGTATTTTAATGTATTTCTATGTATTTTAGGTTTAAGAGTTTTATATAAATAAAGGGCCTGCTCGTCAGAGCGGGCAGTCTGAATTTACAACTCAACTCGCAAAGTGTATAATAACTATACATTTTTGGTCCTTCGAGCCGGATACAGTTTTACACTATACGTAATCTGTATAAGTTGAATTTCGAGCCGGATACAGTTTTACACTATACGTAATCTGTATAAATAGTTCTACATTAATATAGTGTACATTAATGTAGTGAGAGTAAATATGTTGTGGAAAAAGCAGCAAGAGCTGCTAAAAATGGAGCCGTCTACATCAAAAAAAGAGATTGGTGGACGGTCCGAAGAAATGACTAAGTCTTCCAAAGAGGAGATAGGTCGAACGATTCCTTCAGTGAGTGCTACGGAGGCAATTCTGGAGAAATTAGATAAATATGAGTGCCAGCTACGAGATGCAATGTATGCGGCCAAAAAATGCTTAGAGAATCCGACGATAGACCAGGTTCGGACTAGCAAGAACTGGTTAAGGGTTCGTATGGAGCCCGTGAAAAATATCCTATCAGCGATCGATAGGGATTACGAGCCATGTACGTTCGATCATGATGCCAGGAAAAAACTTTCGACGGAATTTGAAAGGCTGTTATATCAAATCGATTATAAGACGCACATTCTCGAGGAAGGCCATTTCAGAAGGTTCAGCAACGTCGAAGTCTACATGGAGCAACCGCAAACCAAGGAGCTCACGGAAGTGCGCGTCAATAGCTACAAAAAGAAGCGTCGCGATTTGGGCGAAGACAAGGCGCTACTGAAGGATGCGCAAACACAGTTGGAACAACTCACTGCGGAGCATCGCAAATGGGACGAGATGGCGCTGCGCCCAATGAAGCAACAGCTGAAGAAGAAAGCCGACGCCGAAGCCGAAGCTGATCTCACAGTGGTAGAGCAATCAGTGGAATCAGAGTCCTTTGAGTCAGCCAGCGAACGCGGAAGAGGCCAAAAAGAAGATCAAAAAGAAATGTCCACTTAAAATCGACGAGCAGCCGCAGGAAGAGCAGGACCAGGAAATTAAGGCAGTCAAGTTTACTGCCAATTCCAAGTCACCAATCAAGGAGGAAGCTAAAAGTGAGCCGACTCCAAAGGCGGAACCCAAAAGCGAGCCAGAGATCGAAGTGAAATCGAAAATCGAGCCAGCGGAGCAACCAAAGAGTGAACAACCCAATGAGGAACAGTCAAAGCCAGCTGAGGTCGGTCGTGGACGTGGTCCGCGCAAGAAACGCAAAATGCAAACGCAAGATGTTCTCAAGAAATTGCAAGAGAGTGAACAGGAGTTGATGACGCGATGCAACGACTTGAAAAAGAAAAGAGACTGGCACCATATTCCCCCCGGGAGCTCCCACATGGGAGGATTATGGAAACCTCGAGCTGAAGCGAAGAAATATAGTCTAAAGCGGATCTTTCGAAACAATAGCTGCACCTATGAGGAGTTTTCCACTCTACGATGTAGCATAGAGGCGGTGTTAAACTCTCGAACGTTGATCCCAAAGGAAAATCTTAAGGAGTCCGCGGACTTGGTTAGGCGCCATAAACTACAGCCACCACCGCAGTTACGTTCTCAGCAGCTAATCAATGAGTCCAAGCAGCTGATAAATTCTACGTCGGATCTCAGAGCAGCATCCAAATACCGCAATCGGCAGCAGCAGTCGCCACATCATCATCGTTATCATTTGCATCCGGTGAATGCGCATCGCAATCATCGCAACTCGCTGGACAACCATTTTGATAATCATGCCTCAGACATACCGTTGTACCACAGCAGCCCGCTGGGCAAACAGCACAGTCAGCGCCAAAAGCAAACGCTTTGCAAGTGGACCAGAAGATCAATTGAAGGAAACTAGCAAAGTACAGGACTTCATGTCAAGCATCCTGGGATAACAGCTGGGCATAAACTACAAACGACAAGCAGCATAAAAACTTAACTTTAAATACGAATACTAAGTTTACATTACAGAAATTTGATTTAATGCCCCCCCGGAGAATGTTCGAGTACGAACATGTGACGAAGTGAGATGCTGATAGCTGACCCATGCAAGCCAGCATTGTTTAAATATGAACATGAGATATGCTGATAGCTAGCTCATGCAGCGCCCGCAAGATTAGGCACTTGAGGCTGGCTTGCATGGGTCAGCTATCAGCATCTCACTTCGTCACATGTTCGTACTCGAACACTGCGCATGACCACGGGTCTTTGATTTGAAACGTCATCATCCTTATAATGTTGGTTTGTCTTTAGGCTGCCATATATTTTACTTTCTGCATGTATGGCATCATTTGGAGTGCTCAAAATGGCGGCGGGGCAATTTTTGGCATATATGAAAAATATGAATTTCTTGGATTCCGCGTATGGTTAGTCGCTGCGCATGACCCCGGGTCTTTGATTTGAAACGTCATCATCCTTATAATGTTGGTTTGTCTTTAGGCTGCCATATATTTTACTTTCTGCATGTATGGCATCATTTGGAGTGCTCAAAATGGCGGCGGGGCAATTTTTGGCATATATGAAAAATATGAATTTCTTGGATTCCGCGTATGGTTAGTCGCTGCGCATGACCCCGGGTCTTTGATTTGAAACGTCATCATCCTTATAATGTTGGTTTGTCTTTAGGCTGCCATATATTTTACTTTCTGCATGTATGGCATCATTTGGAGTGCTCAAAATGGCGGCGGGGCAATTTTTGGCATATATGAAAAATATGAATTTCTTGGATTCCGCGTATGGTTAGTCGCTGCGCATGACCCCGGGTCTTTGATTTGAAACGTCATCATCCTTATAATGTTGGTTTGTCTTTAGGCTGCCATATATTTTACTTTCTGCATGTATGGCATCATTTGGAGTGCTCAAAATGGCGGCGGGGCAATTTTTGGCATATATGAAAAATATGAATTTCTTGGATTCCGCGTATGGTTAGTCGCTGCGCATGACCCCGGGTCTTTGATTTGAAACGTCATCATCCTTATAATGTTGGTTTGTCTTTAGGCTGCCATATATTTTACTTTCTGCATGTATGGCATCATTTGGAGTGCTCAAAATGGCGGCGGGGCAATTTTTGGCATATATGAAAAATATGAATTTCTTGGATTCCGCGTATGGTTAGTCGCTGCGCATGACCCCGGGTCTTTGATTTGAAACGTCATCATCCTTATAATGTTGGTTTGTCTTTAGGCTGCCATATATTTTACTTTCTGCATGTATGGCATCATTTGGAGTGCTCAAAATGGCGGCGGGGCAATTTTTGGCATATATGAAAAATATGAATTTCTTGGATTCCGCGTATGGTTAGTCGCTGCGCATGACCCCGGGTCTTTGATTTGAAACGTCATCATCCTTATAATGTTGGTTTGTCTTTAGGCTGCCATATATTTTACTTTCTGCATGTATGGCATCATTTGGAGTGCTCAAAATGGCGGCGGGGCAATTTTTGGCATATATGAAAAATATGAATTTCTTGGATTCCGCGTATGGTTAGTCGCTGCGCATGACCCCGGGTCTTTGATTTGAAACGTCATCATCCTTATAATGTTGGTTTGTCTTTAGGCTGCCATATATTTTACTTTCTGCATGTATGGCATCATTTGGAGTGCTCAAAATGGCGGCGGGGCAATTTTTGGCATATATGAAAAATATGAATTTCTTGGATTCCGCGTATGGTTAGTCGCTGCGCATGACCCCGGGTCTTTGATTTGAAACGTCATCATCCTTATAATGTTGGTTTGTCTTTAGGCTGCCATATATTTTACTTTCTGCATGTATGGCATCATTTGGAGTGCTCAAAATGGCGGCGGGGCAATTTTTGGCATATATGAAAAATATGAATTTCTTGGATTCCGCGTATGGTTAGTCGCTGCGCATGACCCCGGGTCTTTGATTTGAAACGTCATCATCCTTATAATGTTGGTTTGTCTTTAGGCTGCCATATATTTTACTTTCTGCATGTATGGCATCATTTGGAGTGCTCAAAATGGCGGCGGGGCAATTTTTGGCATATATGAAAAATATGAATTTCTTGGATTCCGCGTATGGTTAGTCGCTGCGCATGACCCCGGGTCTTTGATTTGAAACGTCATCATCCTTATAATGTTGGTTTGTCTTTAGGCTGCCATATATTTTACTTTCTGCATGTATGGCATCATTTGGAGTGCTCAAAATGGCGGCGGGGCAATTTTTGGCATATATGAAAAATATGAATTTCTTGGATTCCGCGTATGGTTAGTCGCTGCGCATGACCCCGGGTCTTTGATTTGAAACGTCATCATCCTTATAATGTTGGTTTGTCTTTAGGCTGCCATATATTTTACTTTCTGCATGTATGGCATCATTTGGAGTGCTCAAAATGGCGGCGGGGCAATTTTTGGCATATATGAAAAATATGAATTTCTTGGATTCCGCGTATGGTTAGTCGCTGCGCATGACCCCGGGTCTTTGATTTGAAACGTCATCATCCTTATAATGTTGGTTTGTCTTTAGGCTGCCATATATTTTACTTTCTGCATGTATGGCATCATTTGGAGTGCTCAAAATGGCGGCGGGGCAATTTTTGGCATATATGAAAAATATGAATTTCTTGGATTCCGCGTATGGTTAGTCGCTGCGCATGACCCCGGGTCTTTGATTTGAAACGTCATCATCCTTATAATGTTGGTTTGTCTTTAGGCTGCCATATATTTTACTTTCTGCATGTATGGCATCATTTGGAGTGCTCAAAATGGCGGCGGGGCAATTTTTGGCATATATGAAAAATATGAATTTCTTGGATTCCGCGTATGGTTAGTCGCTGCGCATGACCCCGGGTCTTTGATTTGAAACGTCATCATCCTTATAATGTTGGTTTGTCTTTAGGCTGCCATATATTTTACTTTCTGCATGTATGGCATCATTTGGAGTGCTCAAAATGGCGGCGGGGCAATTTTTGGCATATATGAAAAATATGAATTTCTTGGATTCCGCGTATGGTTAGTCGCTGCGCATGACCCCGGGTCTTTGATTTGAAACGTCATCATCCTTATAATGTTGGTTTGTCTTTAGGCTGCCATATATTTTACTTTCTGCATGTATGGCATCATTTGGAGTGCTCAAAATGGCGGCGGGGCAATTTTTGGCATATATGAAAAATATGAATTTCTTGGATTCCGCGTATGGTTAGTCGCTGCGCATGACCCCGGGTCTTTGATTTGAAACGTCATCATCCTTATAATGTTGGTTTGTCTTTAGGCTGCCATATATTTTACTTTCTGCATGTATGGCATCATTTGGAGTGCTCAAAATGGCGGCGGGGCAATTTTTGGCATATATGAAAAATATGAATTTCTTGGATTCCGCGTATGGTTAGTCGCTGCGCATGACCCCGGGTCTTTGATTTGAAACGTCATCATCCTTATAATGTTGGTTTGTCTTTAGGCTGCCATATATTTTACTTTCTGCATGTATGGCATCATTTGGAGTGCTCAAAATGGCGGCGGGGCAATTTTTGGCATATATGAAAAATATGAATTTCTTGGATTCCGCGTATGGTTAGTCGCTGCGCATGACCCCGGGTCTTTGATTTGAAACGTCATCATCCTTATAATGTTGGTTTGTCTTTAGGCTGCCATATATTTTACTTTCTGCATGTATGGCATCATTTGGAGTGCTCAAAATGGCGGCGGGGCAATTTTTGGCATATATGAAAAATATGAATTTCTTGGATTCCGCGTATGGTTAGTCGCTGCGCATGACCCCGGGTCTTTGATTTGAAACGTCATCATCCTTATAATGTTGGTTTGTCTTTAGGCTGCCATATATTTTACTTTCTGCATGTATGGCATCATTTGGAGTGCTCAAAATGGCGGCGGGGCAATTTTTGGCATATATGAAAAATATGAATTTCTTGGATTCCGCGTATGGTTAGTCGCTGCGCATGACCCCGGGTCTTTGATTTGAAACGTCATCATCCTTATAATGTTGGTTTGTCTTTAGGCTGCCATATATTTTACTTTCTGCATGTATGGCATCATTTGGAGTGCTCAAAATGGCGGCGGGGCAATTTTTGGCATATATGAAAAATATGAATTTCTTGGATTCCGCGTATGGTTAGTCGCTGCGCATGACCCCGGGTCTTTGATTTGAAACGTCATCATCCTTATAATGTTGGTTTGTCTTTAGGCTGCCATATATTTTACTTTCTGCATGTATGGCATCATTTGGAGTGCTCAAAATGGCGGCGGGGCAATTTTTGGCATATATGAAAAATATGAATTTCTTGGATTCCGCGTATGGTTAGTCGCTGCGCATGACCCCGGGTCTTTGATTTGAAACGTCATCATCCTTATAATGTTGGTTTGTCTTTAGGCTGCCATATATTTTACTTTCTGCATGTATGGCATCATTTGGAGTGCTCAAAATGGCGGCGGGGCAATTTTTGGCATATATGAAAAATATGAATTTCTTGGATTCCGCGTATGGTTAGTCGCTGCGCATGACCCCGGGTCTTTGATTTGAAACGTCATCATCCTTATAATGTTGGTTTGTCTTTAGGCTGCCATATATTTTACTTTCTGCATGTATGGCATCATTTGGAGTGCTCAAAATGGCGGCGGGGCAATTTTTGGCATATATGAAAAATATGAATTTCTTGGATTCCGCGTATGGTTAGTCGCTGCGCATGACCCCGGGTCTTTGATTTGAAACGTCATCATCCTTATAATGTTGGTTTGTCTTTAGGCTGCCATATATTTTACTTTCTGCATGTATGGCATCATTTGGAGTGCTCAAAATGGCGGCGGGGCAATTTTTGGCATATATGAAAAATATGAATTTCTTGGATTCCGCGTATGGTTAGTCGCTGCGCATGACCCCGGGTCTTTGATTTGAAACGTCATCATCCTTATAATGTTGGTTTGTCTTTAGGCTGCCATATATTTTACTTTCTGCATGTATGGCATCATTTGGAGTGCTCAAAATGGCGGCGGGGCAATTTTTGGCATATATGAAAAATATGAATTTCTTGGATTCCGCGTATGGTTAGTCGCTGCGCATGACCCCGGGTCTTTGATTTGAAACGTCATCATCCTTATAATGTTGGTTTGTCTTTAGGCTGCCATATATTTTACTTTCTGCATGTATGGCATCATTTGGAGTGCTCAAAATGGCGGCGGGGCAATTTTTGGCATATATGAAAAATATGAATTTCTTGGATTCCGCGTATGGTTAGTCGCTGCGCATGACCCCGGGTCTTTGATTTGAAACGTCATCATCCTTATAATGTTGGTTTGTCTTTAGGCTGCCATATATTTTACTTTCTGCATGTATGGCATCATTTGGAGTGCTCAAAATGGCGGCGGGGCAATTTTTGGCATATATGAAAAATATGAATTTCTTGGATTCCGCGTATGGTTAGTCGCTGCGCATGACCCCGGGTCTTTGATTTGAAACGTCATCATCCTTATAATGTTGGTTTGTCTTTAGGCTGCCATATATTTTACTTTCTGCATGTATGGCATCATTTGGAGTGCTCAAAATGGCGGCGGGGCAATTTTTGGCATATATGAAAAATATGAATTTCTTGGATTCCGCGTATGGTTAGTCGCTGCGCATGACCCCGGGTCTTTGATTTGAAACGTCATCATCCTTATAATGTTGGTTTGTCTTTAGGCTGCCATATATTTTACTTTCTGCATGTATGGCATCATTTGGAGTGCTCAAAATGGCGGCGGGGCAATTTTTGGCATATATGAAAAATATGAATTTCTTGGATTCCGCGTATGGTTAGTCGCTGCGCATGACCCCGGGTCTTTGATTTGAAACGTCATCATCCTTATAATGTTGGTTTGTCTTTAGGCTGCCATATATTTTACTTTCTGCATGTATGGCATCATTTGGAGTGCTCAAAATGGCGGCGGGGCAATTTTTGGCATATATGAAAAATATGAATTTCTTGGATTCCGCGTATGGTTAGTCGCTGCGCATGACCCCGGGTCTTTGATTTGAAACGTCATCATCCTTATAATGTTGGTTTGTCTTTAGGCTGCCATATATTTTACTTTCTGCATGTATGGCATCATTTGGAGTGCTCAAAATGGCGGCGGGGCAATTTTTGGCATATATGAAAAATATGAATTTCTTGGATTCCGCGTATGGTTAGTCGCTGCGCATGACCCCGGGTCTTTGATTTGAAACGTCATCATCCTTATAATGTTGGTTTGTCTTTAGGCTGCCATATATTTTACTTTCTGCATGTATGGCATCATTTGGAGTGCTCAAAATGGCGGCGGGGCAATTTTTGGCATATATGAAAAATATGAATTTCTTGGATTCCGCGTATGGTTAGTCGCTGCGCATGACCCCGGGTCTTTGATTTGAAACGTCATCATCCTTATAATGTTGGTTTGTCTTTAGGCTGCCATATATTTTACTTTCTGCATGTATGGCATCATTTGGAGTGCTCAAAATGGCGGCGGGGCAATTTTTGGCATATATGAAAAATATGAATTTCTTGGATTCCGCGTATGGTTAGTCGCTGCGCATGACCCCGGGTCTTTGATTTGAAACGTCATCATCCTTATAATGTTGGTTTGTCTTTAGGCTGCCATATATTTTACTTTCTGCATGTATGGCATCATTTGGAGTGCTCAAAATGGCGGCGGGGCAATTTTTGGCATATATGAAAAATATGAATTTCTTGGATTCCGCGTATGGTTAGTCGCTGCGCATGACCCCGGGTCTTTGATTTGAAACGTCATCATCCTTATAATGTTGGTTTGTCTTTAGGCTGCCATATATTTTACTTTCTGCATGTATGGCATCATTTGGAGTGCTCAAAATGGCGGCGGGGCAATTTTTGGCATATATGAAAAATATGAATTTCTTGGATTCCGCGTATGGTTAGTCGCTGCGCATGACCCCGGGTCTTTGATTTGAAACGTCATCATCCTTATAATGTTGGTTTGTCTTTAGGCTGCCATATATTTTACTTTCTGCATGTATGGCATCATTTGGAGTGCTCAAAATGGCGGCGGGGCAATTTTTGGCATATATGAAAAATATGAATTTCTTGGATTCCGCGTATGGTTAGTCGCTGCGCATGACCCCGGGTCTTTGATTTGAAACGTCATCATCCTTATAATGTTGGTTTGTCTTTAGGCTGCCATATATTTTACTTTCTGCATGTATGGCATCATTTGGAGTGCTCAAAATGGCGGCGGGGCAATTTTTGGCATATATGAAAAATATGAATTTCTTGGATTCCGCGTATGGTTAGTCGCTGCGCATGACCCCGGGTCTTTGATTTGAAACGTCATCATCCTTATAATGTTGGTTTGTCTTTAGGCTGCCATATATTTTACTTTCTGCATGTATGGCATCATTTGGAGTGCTCAAAATGGCGGCGGGGCAATTTTTGGCATATATGAAAAATATGAATTTCTTGGATTCCGCGTATGGTTAGTCGCTGCGCATGACCCCGGGTCTTTGATTTGAAACGTCATCATCCTTATAATGTTGGTTTGTCTTTAGGCTGCCATATATTTTACTTTCTGCATGTATGGCATCATTTGGAGTGCTCAAAATGGCGGCGGGGCAATTTTTGGCATATATGAAAAATATGAATTTCTTGGATTCCGCGTATGGTTAGTCGCTGCGCATGACCCCGGGTCTTTGATTTGAAACGTCATCATCCTTATAATGTTGGTTTGTCTTTAGGCTGCCATATATTTTACTTTCTGCATGTATGGCATCATTTGGAGTGCTCAAAATGGCGGCGGGGCAATTTTTGGCATATATGAAAAATATGAATTTCTTGGATTCCGCGTATGGTTAGTCGCTGCGCATGACCCCGGGTCTTTGATTTGAAACGTCATCATCCTTATAATGTTGGTTTGTCTTTAGGCTGCCATATATTTTACTTTCTGCATGTATGGCATCATTTGGAGTGCTCAAAATGGCGGCGGGGCAATTTTTGGCATATATGAAAAATATGAATTTCTTGGATTCCGCGTATGGTTAGTCGCTGCGCATGACCCCGGGTCTTTGATTTGAAACGTCATCATCCTTATAATGTTGGTTTGTCTTTAGGCTGCCATATATTTTACTTTCTGCATGTATGGCATCATTTGGAGTGCTCAAAATGGCGGCGGGGCAATTTTTGGCATATATGAAAAATATGAATTTCTTGGATTCCGCGTATGGTTAGTCGCTGCGCATGACCCCGGGTCTTTGATTTGAAACGTCATCATCCTTATAATGTTGGTTTGTCTTTAGGCTGCCATATATTTTACTTTCTGCATGTATGGCATCATTTGGAGTGCTCAAAATGGCGGCGGGGCAATTTTTGGCATATATGAAAAATATGAATTTCTTGGATTCCGCGTATGGTTAGTCGCTGCGCATGACCCCGGGTCTTTGATTTGAAACGTCATCATCCTTATAATGTTGGTTTGTCTTTAGGCTGCCATATATTTTACTTTCTGCATGTATGGCATCATTTGGAGTGCTCAAAATGGCGGCGGGGCAATTTTTGGCATATATGAAAAATATGAATTTCTTGGATTCCGCGTATGGTTAGTCGCTGCGCATGACCCCGGGTCTTTGATTTGAAACGTCATCATCCTTATAATGTTGGTTTGTCTTTAGGCTGCCATATATTTTACTTTCTGCATGTATGGCATCATTTGGAGTGCTCAAAATGGCGGCGGGGCAATTTTTGGCATATATGAAAAATATGAATTTCTTGGATTCCGCGTATGGTTAGTCGCTGCGCATGACCCCGGGTCTTTGATTTGAAACGTCATCATCCTTATAATGTTGGTTTGTCTTTAGGCTGCCATATATTTTACTTTCTGCATGTATGGCATCATTTGGAGTGCTCAAAATGGCGGCGGGGCAATTTTTGGCATATATGAAAAATATGAATTTCTTGGATTCCGCGTATGGTTAGTCGCTGCGCATGACCCCGGGTCTTTGATTTGAAACGTCATCATCCTTATAATGTTGGTTTGTCTTTAGGCTGCCATATATTTTACTTTCTGCATGTATGGCATCATTTGGAGTGCTCAAAATGGCGGCGGGGCAATTTTTGGCATATATGAAAAATATGAATTTCTTGGATTCCGCGTATGGTTAGTCGCTGCGCATGACCCCGGGTCTTTGATTTGAAACGTCATCATCCTTATAATGTTGGTTTGTCTTTAGGCTGTCATATATTTTACTTTCTGCATGTATGGCATCATTTGGAGTGCTCAAAATGGCGGCGGGGCAATTTTTGGCATATATGAAAAATATGAATTTCTTGGATTCCGCGTATGGTTAGTCGCTGCGCATGACCCCGGGTCTTTGATTTGAAACGTCATCATCCTTATAATGTTGGTTTGTCTTTAGGCTGCCATATATTTTACTTTCTGCATGTATGGCATCATTTGGAGTGCTCAAAATGGCGGCGGGGCAATTTTTGGCATATATGAAAAATATGAATTTCTTGGATTCCGCGTATGGTTAGTCGCTGCGCATGACCCCGGGTCTTTGATTTGAAACGTCATCATCCTTATAATGTTGGTTTGTCTTTAGGCTGCCATATATTTTACTTTCTGCATGTATGGCATCATTTGGAGTGCTCAAAATGGCGGCGGGGCAATTTTTGGCATATATGAAAAATATGAATTTCTTGGATTCCGCGTATGGTTAGTCGCTGCGCATGACCCCGGGTCTTTGATTTGAAACGTCATCATCCTTATAATGTTGGTTTGTCTTTAGGCTGCCATATATTTTACTTTCTGCATGTATGGCATCATTTGGAGTGCTCAAAATGGCGGCGGGGCAATTTTTGGCATATATGAAAAATATGAATTTCTTGGATTCCGCGTATGGTTAGTCGCTGCGCATGACCCGGGTCTTTGATTTGAAACGTCATCATCCTTATAATGTTGGTTTGTCTTTAGGCTGCCATATATTTTACTTTCTGCATGTATGGCATCATTTGGAGTGCTCAAAATGGCGGCGGGGCAATTTTTGGCATATATGAAACATATGAATTTCTTGGATTCCGCGTATGGTTAGTCGCTGCGCATGACCCCGGGTCTTTGATTTGAAACGTCATCATCCTTATAATGTTGGTTTGTCTTTAGGCTGCCATATATTTTACTTTCTGCATGTATGGCATCATTTGGAGTGCTCAAAATGGCGGCGGGGCAATTTTTGGCATATATGAAAAATATGAATTTCTTGGATTCCGCGTATGGTTAGTCGCTGCGCATGACCCCGGGTCTTTGATTTGAAACGTCATCATCCTTATAATGTTGGTTTGTCTTTAGGCTGCCATATATTTTACTTTCTGCATGTATGGCATCATTTGGAGTGCTCAAAATGGCGGCGGGGCAATTTTTGGCATATATGAAAAATATGAATTTCTTGGATTCCGCGTATGGTTAGTCGCTGCGCATGACCCCGGGTCTTTGATTTGAAACGTCATCATCCTTATAATGTTGGTTTGTCTTTAGGCTGCCATATATTTTACTTTCTGCATGTATGGCATCATTTGGAGTGCTCAAAATGGCGGCGGGGCAATTTTTGGCATATATGAAAAATATGAATTTCTTGGATTCCGCGTATGGTTAGTCGCTGCGCATGACCCCGGGTCTTTGATTTGAAACGTCATCATCCTTATAATGTTGGTTTGTCTTTAGGCTGCCATATATTTTACTTTCTGCATGTATGGCATCATTTGGAGTGCTCAAAATGGCGGCGGGGCAATTTTTGGCATATATGAAAAATATGAATTTCTTGGATTCCGCGTATGGTTAGTCGCTGCGCATGACCCCGGGTCTTTGATTTGAAACGTCATCATCCTTATAATGTTGGTTTGTCTTTAGGCTGCCATATATTTTACTTTCTGCATGTATGGCATCATTTGGAGTGCTCAAAATGGCGGCGGGGCAATTTTTGGCATATATGAAAAATATGAATTTCTTGGATTCCGCGTATGGTTAGTCGCTGCGCATGACCCCGGGTCTTTGATTTGAAACGTCATCATCCTTATAATGTTGGTTTGTCTTTAGGCTGCCATATATTTTACTTTCTGCATGTATGGCATCATTTGGAGTGCTCAAAATGGCGGCGGGGCAATTTTTGGCATATATGAAAAATATGAATTTCTTGGATTCCGCGTATGGTTAGTCGCTGCGCATGACCCCGGGTCTTTGATTTGAAACGTCATCATCCTTATAATGTTGGTTTGTCTTTAGGCTGCCATATATTTTACTTTCTGCATGTATGGCATCATTTGGAGTGCTCAAAATGGCGGCGGGGCAATTTTTGGCATATATGAAAAATATGAATTTCTTGGATTCCGCGTATGGTTAGTCGCTGCGCATGACCCCGGGTCTTTGATTTGAAACGTCATCATCCTTATAATGTTGGTTTGTCTTTAGGCTGCCATATATTTTACTTTCTGCATGTATGGCATCATTTGGAGTGCTCAAAATGGCGGCGGGGCAATTTTTGGCATATATGAAAAATATGAATTTCTTGGATTCCGCGTATGGTTAGTCGCTGCGCATGACCCCGGGTCTTTGATTTGAAACGTCATCATCCTTATAATGTTGGTTTGTCTTTAGGCTGCCATATATTTTACTTTCTGCATGTATGGCATCATTTGGAGTGCTCAAAATGGCGGCGGGGCAATTTTTGGCATATATGAAAAATATGAATTTCTTGGATTCCGCGTATGGTTAGTCGCTGCGCATGACCCCGGGTCTTTGATTTGAAACGTCATCATCCTTATAATGTTGGTTTGTCTTTAGGCTGCCATATATTTTACTTTCTGCATGTATGGCATCATTTGGAGTGCTCAAAATGGCGGCGGGGCAATTTTTGGCATATATGAAAAATATGAATTTCTTGGATTCCGCGTATGGTTAGTCGCTGCGCATGACCCCGGGTCTTTGATTTGAAACGTCATCATCCTTATAATGTTGGTTTGTCTTTAGGCTGCCATATATTTTACTTTCTGCATGTATGGCATCATTTGGAGTGCTCAAAATGGCGGCGGGGCAATTTTTGGCATATATGAAAAATATGAATTTCTTGGATTCCGCGTATGGTTAGTCGCTGCGCATGACCCCGGGTCTTTGATTTGAAACGTCATCATCCTTATAATGTTGGTTTGTCTTTAGGCTGCCATATATTTTACTTTCTGCATGTATGGCATCATTTGGAGTGCTCAAAATGGCGGCGGGGCAATTTTTGGCATATATGAAAAATATGAATTTCTTGGATTCCGCGTATGGTTAGTCGCTGCGCATGACCCCGGGTCTTTGATTTGAAACGTCATCATCCTTATAATGTTGGTTTGTCTTTAGGCTGCCATATATTTTACTTTCTGCATGTATGGCATCATTTGGAGTGCTCAAAATGGCGGCGGGGCAATTTTTGGCATATATGAAAAATATGAATTTCTTGGATTCCGCGTATGGTTAGTCGCTGCGCATGACCCCGGGTCTTTGATTTGAAACGTCATCATCCTTATAATGTTGGTTTGTCTTTAGGCTGCCATATATTTTACTTTCTGCATGTATGGCATCATTTGGAGTGCTCAAAATGGCGGCGGGGCAATTTTTGGCATATATGAAAAATATGAATTTCTTGGATTCCGCGTATGGTTAGTCGCTGCGCATGACCCCGGGTCTTTGATTTGAAACGTCATCATCCTTATAATGTTGGTTTGTCTTTAGGCTGCCATATATTTTACTTTCTGCATGTATGGCATCATTTGGAGTGCTCAAAATGGCGGCGGGGCAATTTTTGGCATATATGAAAAATATGAATTTCTTGGATTCCGCGTATGGTTAGTCGCTGCGCATGACCCCGGGTCTTTGATTTGAAACGTCATCATCCTTATAATGTTGGTTTGTCTTTAGGCTGCCATATATTTTACTTTCTGCATGTATGGCATCATTTGGAGTGCTCAAAATGGCGGCGGGGCAATTTTTGGCATATATGAAAAATATGAATTTCTTGGATTCCGCGTATGGTTAGTCGCTGCGCATGACCCCGGGTCTTTGATTTGAAACGTCATCATCCTTATAATGTTGGTTTGTCTTTAGGCTGCCATATATTTTACTTTCTGCATGTATGGCATCATTTGGAGTGCTCAAAATGGCGGCGGGGCAATTTTTGGCATATATGAAAAATATGAATTTCTTGGATTCCGCGTATGGTTAGTCGCTGCGCATGACCCCGGGTCTTTGATTTGAAACGTCATCATCCTTATAATGTTGGTTTGTCTTTAGGCTGCCATATATTTTACTTTCTGCATGTATGGCATCATTTGGAGTGCTCAAAATGGCGGCGGGGCAATTTTTGGCATATATGAAAAATATGAATTTCTTGGATTCCGCGTATGGTTAGTCGCTGCGCATGACCCCGGGTCTTTGATTTGAAACGTCATCATCCTTATAATGTTGGTTTGTCTTTAGGCTGCCATATATTTTACTTTCTGCATGTATGGCATCATTTGGAGTGCTCAAAATGGCGGCGGGGCAATTTTTGGCATATATGAAAAATATGAATTTCTTGGATTCCGCGTATGGTTAGTCGCTGCGCATGACCCCGGGTCTTTGATTTGAAACGTCATCATCCTTATAATGTTGGTTTGTCTTTAGGCTGCCATATATTTTACTTTCTGCATGTATGGCATCATTTGGAGTGCTCAAAATGGCGGCGGGGCAATTTTTGGCATATATGAAAAATATGAATTTCTTGGATTCCGCGTATGGTTAGTCGCTGCGCATGACCCCGGGTCTTTGATTTGAAACGTCATCATCCTTATAATGTTGGTTTGTCTTTAGGCTGCCATATATTTTACTTTCTGCATGTATGGCATCATTTGGAGTGCTCAAAATGGCGGCGGGGCAATTTTTGGCATATATGAAAAATATGAATTTCTTGGATTCCGCGTATGGTTAGTCGCTGCGCATGACCCCGGGTCTTTGATTTGAAACGTCATCATCCTTATAATGTTGGTTTGTCTTTAGGCTGCCATATATTTTACTTTCTGCATGTATGGCATCATTTGGAGTGCTCAAAATGGCGGCGGGGCAATTTTTGGCATATATGAAAAATATGAATTTCTTGGATTCCGCGTATGGTTAGTCGCTGCGCATGACCCCGGGTCTTTGATTTGAAACGTCATCATCCTTATAATGTTGGTTTGTCTTTAGGCTGCCATATATTTTACTTTCTGCATGTATGGCATCATTTGGAGTGCTCAAAATGGCGGCGGGGCAATTTTTGGCATATATGAAAAATATGAATTTCTTGGATTCCGCGTATGGTTAGTCGCTGCGCATGACCCCGGGTCTTTGATTTGAAACGTCATCATCCTTATAATGTTGGTTTGTCTTTAGGCTGCCATATATTTTACTTTCTGCATGTATGGCATCATTTGGAGTGCTCAAAATGGCGGCGGGGCAATTTTTGGCATATATGAAAAATATGAATTTCTTGGATTCCGCGTATGGTTAGTCGCTGCGCATGACCCCGGGTCTTTGATTTGAAACGTCATCATCCTTATAATGTTGGTTTGTCTTTAGGCTGCCATATATTTTACTTTCTGCATGTATGGCATCATTTGGAGTGCTCAAAATGGCGGCGGGGCAATTTTTGGCATATATGAAAAATATGAATTTCTTGGATTCCGCGTATGGTTAGTCGCTGCGCATGACCCCGGGTCTTTGATTTGAAACGTCATCATCCTTATAATGTTGGTTTGTCTTTAGGCTGCCATATATTTTACTTTCTGCATGTATGGCATCATTTGGAGTGCTCAAAATGGCGGCGGGGCAATTTTTGGCATATATGAAAAATATGAATTTCTTGGATTCCGCGTATGGTTAGTCGCTGCGCATGACCCCGGGTCTTTGATTTGAAACGTCATCATCCTTATAATGTTGGTTTGTCTTTAGGCTGCCATATATTTTACTTTCTGCATGTATGGCATCATTTGGAGTGCTCAAAATGGCGGCGGGGCAATTTTTGGCATATATGAAAAATATGAATTTCTTGGATTCCGCGTATGGTTAGTCGCTGCGCATGACCCCGGGTCTTTGATTTGAAACGTCATCATCCTTATAATGTTGGTTTGTCTTTAGGCTGCCATATATTTTACTTTCTGCATGTATGGCATCATTTGGAGTGCTCAAAATGGCGGCGGGGCAATTTTTGGCATATATGAAAAATATGAATTTCTTGGATTCCGCGTATGGTTAGTCGCTGCGCATGACCCCGGGTCTTTGATTTGAAACGTCATCATCCTTATAATGTTGGTTTGTCTTTAGGCTGCCATATATTTTACTTTCTGCATGTATGGCATCATTTGGAGTGCTCAAAATGGCGGCGGGGCAATTTTTGGCATATATGAAAAATATGAATTTCTTGGATTCCGCGTATGGTTAGTCGCTGCGCATGACCCCGGGTCTTTGATTTGAAACGTCATCATCCTTATAATGTTGGTTTGTCTTTAGGCTGCCATATATTTTACTTTCTGCATGTATGGCATCATTTGGAGTGCTCAAAATGGCGGCGGGGCAATTTTTGGCATATATGAAAAATATGAATTTCTTGGATTCCGCGTATGGTTAGTCGCTGCGCATGACCCCGGGTCTTTGATTTGAAACGTCATCATCCTTATAATGTTGGTTTGTCTTTAGGCTGCCATATATTTTACTTTCTGCATGTATGGCATCATTTGGAGTGCTCAAAATGGCGGCGGGGCAATTTTTGGCATATATGAAAAATATGAATTTCTTGGATTCCGCGTATGGTTAGTCGCTGCGCATGACCCCGGGTCTTTGATTTGAAACGTCATCATCCTTATAATGTTGGTTTGTCTTTAGGCTGCCATATATTTTACTTTCTGCATGTATGGCATCATTTGGAGTGCTCAAAATGGCGGCGGGGCAATTTTTGGCATATATGAAAAATATGAATTTCTTGGATTCCGCGTATGGTTAGTCGCTGCGCATGACCCCGGGTCTTTGATTTGAAACGTCATCATCCTTATAATGTTGGTTTGTCTTTAGGCTGCCATATATTTTACTTTCTGCATGTATGGCATCATTTGGAGTGCTCAAAATGGCGGCGGGGCAATTTTTGGCATATATGAAAAATATGAATTTCTTGGATTCCGCGTATGGTTAGTCGCTGCGCATGACCCCGGGTCTTTGATTTGAAACGTCATCATCCTTATAATGTTGGTTTGTCTTTAGGCTGCCATATATTTTACTTTCTGCATGTATGGCATCATTTGGAGTGCTCAAAATGGCGGCGGGGCAATTTTTGGCATATATGAAAAATATGAATTTCTTGGATTCCGCGTATGGTTAGTCGCTGCGCATGACCCCGGGTCTTTGATTTGAAACGTCATCATCCTTATAATGTTGGTTTGTCTTTAGGCTGCCATATATTTTACTTTCTGCATGTATGGCATCATTTGGAGTGCTCAAAATGGCGGCGGGGCAATTTTTGGCATATATGAAAAATATGAATTTCTTGGATTCCGCGTATGGTTAGTCGCTGCGCATGACCCCGGGTCTTTGATTTGAAACGTCATCATCCTTATAATGTTGGTTTGTCTTTAGGCTGCCATATATTTTACTTTCTGCATGTATGGCATCATTTGGAGTGCTCAAAATGGCGGCGGGGCAATTTTTGGCATATATGAAAAATATGAATTTCTTGGATTCCGCGTATGGTTAGTCGCTGCGCATGACCCCGGGTCTTTGATTTGAAACGTCATCATCCTTATAATGTTGGTTTGTCTTTAGGCTGCCATATATTTTACTTTCTGCATGTATGGCATCATTTGGAGTGCTCAAAATGGCGGCGGGGCAATTTTTGGCATATATGAAAAATATGAATTTCTTGGATTCCGCGTATGGTTAGTCGCTGCGCATGACCCCGGGTCTTTGATTTGAAACGTCATCATCCTTATAATGTTGGTTTGTCTTTAGGCTGCCATATATTTTACTTTCTGCATGTATGGCATCATTTGGAGTGCTCAAAATGGCGGCGGGGCAATTTTTGGCATATATGAAAAATATGAATTTCTTGGATTCCGCGTATGGTTAGTCGCTGCGCATGACCCCGGGTCTTTGATTTGAAACGTCATCATCCTTATAATGTTGGTTTGTCTTTAGGCTGCCATATATTTTACTTTCTGCATGTATGGCATCATTTGGAGTGCTCAAAATGGCGGCGGGGCAATTTTTGGCATATATGAAAAATATGAATTTCTTGGATTCCGCGTATGGTTAGTCGCTGCGCATGACCCCGGGTCTTTGATTTGAAACGTCATCATCCTTATAATGTTGGTTTGTCTTTAGGCTGCCATATATTTTACTTTCTGCATGTATGGCATCATTTGGAGTGCTCAAAATGGCGGCGGGGCAATTTTTGGCATATATGAAAAATATGAATTTCTTGGATTCCGCGTATGGTTAGTCGCTGCGCATGACCCCGGGTCTTTGATTTGAAACGTCATCATCCTTATAATGTTGGTTTGTCTTTAGGCTGCCATATATTTTACTTTCTGCATGTATGGCATCATTTGGAGTGCTCAAAATGGCGGCGGGGCAATTTTTGGCATATATGAAAAATATGAATTTCTTGGATTCCGCGTATGGTTAGTCGCTGCGCATGACCCCGGGTCTTTGATTTGAAACGTCATCATCCTTATAATGTTGGTTTGTCTTTAGGCTGCCATATATTTTACTTTCTGCATGTATGGCATCATTTGGAGTGCTCAAAATGGCGGCGGGGCAATTTTTGGCATATATGAAAAATATGAATTTCTTGGATTCCGCGTATGGTTAGTCGCTGCGCATGACCCCGGGTCTTTGATTTGAAACGTCATCATCCTTATAATGTTGGTTTGTCTTTAGGCTGCCATATATTTTACTTTCTGCATGTATGGCATCATTTGGAGTGCTCAAAATGGCGGCGGGGCAATTTTTGGCATATATGAAAAATATGAATTTCTTGGATTCCGCGTATGGTTAGTCGCTGCGCATGACCCCGGGTCTTTGATTTGAAACGTCATCATCCTTATAATGTTGGTTTGTCTTTAGGCTGCCATATATTTTACTTTCTGCATGTATGGCATCATTTGGAGTGCTCAAAATGGCGGCGGGGCAATTTTTGGCATATATGAAAAATATGAATTTCTTGGATTCCGCGTATGGTTAGTCGCTGCGCATGACCCCGGGTCTTTGATTTGAAACGTCATCATCCTTATAATGTTGGTTTGTCTTTAGGCTGCCATATATTTTACTTTCTGCATGTATGGCATCATTTGGAGTGCTCAAAATGGCGGCGGGGCAATTTTTGGCATATATGAAAAATATGAATTTCTTGGATTCCGCGTATGGTTAGTCGCTGCGCATGACCCCGGGTCTTTGATTTGAAACGTCATCATCCTTATAATGTTGGTTTGTCTTTAGGCTGCCATATATTTTACTTTCTGCATGTATGGCATCATTTGGAGTGCTCAAAATGGCGGCGGGGCAATTTTTGGCATATATGAAAAATATGAATTTCTTGGATTCCGCGTATGGTTAGTCGCTGCGCATGACCCCGGGTCTTTGATTTGAAACGTCATCATCCTTATAATGTTGGTTTGTCTTTAGGCTGCCATATATTTTACTTTCTGCATGTATGGCATCATTTGGAGTGCTCAAAATGGCGGCGGGGCAATTTTTGGCATATATGAAAAATATGAATTTCTTGGATTCCGCGTATGGTTAGTCGCTGCGCATGACCCCGGGTCTTTGATTTGAAACGTCATCATCCTTATAATGTTGGTTTGTCTTTAGGCTGCCATATATTTTACTTTCTGCATGTATGGCATCATTTGGAGTGCTCAAAATGGCGGCGGGGCAATTTTTGGCATATATGAAAAATATGAATTTCTTGGATTCCGCGTATGGTTAGTCGCTGCGCATGACCCCGGGTCTTTGATTTGAAACGTCATCATCCTTATAATGTTGGTTTGTCTTTAGGCTGCCATATATTTTACTTTCTGCATGTATGGCATCATTTGGAGTGCTCAAAATGGCGGCGGGGCAATTTTTGGCATATATGAAAAATATGAATTTCTTGGATTCCGCGTATGGTTAGTCGCTGCGCATGACCCCGGGTCTTTGATTTGAAACGTCATCATCCTTATAATGTTGGTTTGTCTTTAGGCTGCCATATATTTTACTTTCTGCATGTATGGCATCATTTGGAGTGCTCAAAATGGCGGCGGGGCAATTTTTGGCATATATGAAAAATATGAATTTCTTGGATTCCGCGTATGGTTAGTCGCTGCGCATGACCCCGGGTCTTTGATTTGAAACGTCATCATCCTTATAATGTTGGTTTGTCTTTAGGCTGCCATATATTTTACTTTCTGCATGTATGGCATCATTTGGAGTGCTCAAAATGGCGGCGGGGCAATTTTTGGCATATATGAAAAATATGAATTTCTTGGATTCCGCGTATGGTTAGTCGCTGCGCATGACCCCGGGTCTTTGATTTGAAACGTCATCATCCTTATAATGTTGGTTTGTCTTTAGGCTGCCATATATTTTACTTTCTGCATGTATGGCATCATTTGGAGTGCTCAAAATGGCGGCGGGGCAATTTTTGGCATATATGAAAAATATGAATTTCTTGGATTCCGCGTATGGTTAGTCGCTGCGCATGACCCCGGGTCTTTGATTTGAAACGTCATCATCCTTATAATGTTGGTTTGTCTTTAGGCTGCCATATATTTTACTTTCTGCATGTATGGCATCATTTGGAGTGCTCAAAATGGCGGCGGGGCAATTTTTGGCATATATGAAAAATATGAATTTCTTGGATTCCGCGTATGGTTAGTCGCTGCGCATGACCCCGGGTCTTTGATTTGAAACGTCATCATCCTTATAATGTTGGTTTGTCTTTAGGCTGCCATATATTTTACTTTCTGCATGTATGGCATCATTTGGAGTGCTCAAAATGGCGGCGGGGCAATTTTTGGCATATATGAAAAATATGAATTTCTTGGATTCCGCGTATGGTTAGTCGCTGCGCATGACCCCGGGTCTTTGATTTGAAACGTCATCATCCTTATAATGTTGGTTTGTCTTTAGGCTGCCATATATTTTACTTTCTGCATGTATGGCATCATTTGGAGTGCTCAAAATGGCGGCGGGGCAATTTTTGGCATATATGAAAAATATGAATTTCTTGGATTCCGCGTATGGTTAGTCGCTGCGCATGACCCCGGGTCTTTGATTTGAAACGTCATCATCCTTATAATGTTGGTTTGTCTTTAGGCTGCCATATATTTTACTTTCTGCATGTATGGCATCATTTGGAGTGCTCAAAATGGCGGCGGGGCAATTTTTGGCATATATGAAAAATATGAATTTCTTGGATTCCGCGTATGGTTAGTCGCTGCGCATGACCCCGGGTCTTTGATTTGAAACGTCATCATCCTTATAATGTTGGTTTGTCTTTAGGCTGCCATATATTTTACTTTCTGCATGTATGGCATCATTTGGAGTGCTCAAAATGGCGGCGGGGCAATTTTTGGCATATATGAAAAATATGAATTTCTTGGATTCCGCGTATGGTTAGTCGCTGCGCATGACCCCGGGTCTTTGATTTGAAACGTCATCATCCTTATAATGTTGGTTTGTCTTTAGGCTGCCATATATTTTACTTTCTGCATGTATGGCATCATTTGGAGTGCTCAAAATGGCGGCGGGGCAATTTTTGGCATATATGAAAAATATGAATTTCTTGGATTCCGCGTATGGTTAGTCGCTGCGCATGACCCCGGGTCTTTGATTTGAAACGTCATCATCCTTATAATGTTGGTTTGTCTTTAGGCTGCCATATATTTTACTTTCTGCATGTATGGCATCATTTGGAGTGCTCAAAATGGCGGCGGGGCAATTTTTGGCATATATGAAAAATATGAATTTCTTGGATTCCGCGTATGGTTAGTCGCTGCGCATGACCCCGGGTCTTTGATTTGAAACGTCATCATCCTTATAATGTTGGTTTGTCTTTAGGCTGCCATATATTTTACTTTCTGCATGTATGGCATCATTTGGAGTGCTCAAAATGGCGGCGGGGCAATTTTTGGCATATATGAAAAATATGAATTTCTTGGATTCCGCGTATGGTTAGTCGCTGCGCATGACCCCGGGTCTTTGATTTGAAACGTCATCATCCTTATAATGTTGGTTTGTCTTTAGGCTGCCATATATTTTACTTTCTGCATGTATGGCATCATTTGGAGTGCTCAAAATGGCGGCGGGGCAATTTTTGGCATATATGAAAAATATGAATTTCTTGGATTCCGCGTATGGTTAGTCGCTGCGCATGACCCCGGGTCTTTGATTTGAAACGTCATCATCCTTATAATGTTGGTTTGTCTTTAGGCTGCCATATATTTTACTTTCTGCATGTATGGCATCATTTGGAGTGCTCAAAATGGCGGCGGGGCAATTTTTGGCATATATGAAAAATATGAATTTCTTGGATTCCGCGTATGGTTAGTCGCTGCGCATGACCCCGGGTCTTTGATTTGAAACGTCATCATCCTTATAATGTTGGTTTGTCTTTAGGCTGCCATATATTTTACTTTCTGCATGTATGGCATCATTTGGAGTGCTCAAAATGGCGGCGGGGCAATTTTTGGCATATATGAAAAATATGAATTTCTTGGATTCCGCGTATGGTTAGTCGCTGCGCATGACCCCGGGTCTTTGATTTGAAACGTCATCATCCTTATAATGTTGGTTTGTCTTTAGGCTGCCATATATTTTACTTTCTGCATGTATGGCATCATTTGGAGTGCTCAAAATGGCGGCGGGGCAATTTTTGGCATATATGAAAAATATGAATTTCTTGGATTCCGCGTATGGTTAGTCGCTGCGCATGACCCCGGGTCTTTGATTTGAAACGTCATCATCCTTATAATGTTGGTTTGTCTTTAGGCTGCCATATATTTTACTTTCTGCATGTATGGCATCATTTGGAGTGCTCAAAATGGCGGCGGGGCAATTTTTGGCATATATGAAAAATATGAATTTCTTGGATTCCGCGTATGGTTAGTCGCTGCGCATGACCCCGGGTCTTTGATTTGAAACGTCATCATCCTTATAATGTTGGTTTGTCTTTAGGCTGCCATATATTTTACTTTCTGCATGTATGGCATCATTTGGAGTGCTCAAAATGGCGGCGGGGCAATTTTTGGCATATATGAAAAATATGAATTTCTTGGATTCCGCGTATGGTTAGTCGCTGCGCATGACCCCGGGTCTTTGATTTGAAACGTCATCATCCTTATAATGTTGGTTTGTCTTTAGGCTGCCATATATTTTACTTTCTGCATGTATGGCATCATTTGGAGTGCTCAAAATGGCGGCGGGGCAATTTTTGGCATATATGAAAAATATGAATTTCTTGGATTCCGCGTATGGTTAGTCGCTGCGCATGACCCCGGGTCTTTGATTTGAAACGTCATCATCCTTATAATGTTGGTTTGTCTTTAGGCTGCCATATATTTTACTTTCTGCATGTATGGCATCATTTGGAGTGCTCAAAATGGCGGCGGGGCAATTTTTGGCATATATGAAAAATATGAATTTCTTGGATTCCGCGTATGGTTAGTCGCTGCGCATGACCCCGGGTCTTTGATTTGAAACGTCATCATCCTTATAATGTTGGTTTGTCTTTAGGCTGCCATATATTTTACTTTCTGCATGTATGGCATCATTTGGAGTGCTCAAAATGGCGGCGGGGCAATTTTTGGCATATATGAAAAATATGAATTTCTTGGATTCCGCGTATGGTTAGTCGCTGCGCATGACCCCGGGTCTTTGATTTGAAACGTCATCATCCTTATAATGTTGGTTTGTCTTTAGGCTGCCATATATTTTACTTTCTGCATGTATGGCATCATTTGGAGTGCTCAAAATGGCGGCGGGGCAATTTTTGGCATATATGAAAAATATGAATTTCTTGGATTCCGCGTATGGTTAGTCGCTGCGCATGACCCCGGGTCTTTGATTTGAAACGTCATCATCCTTATAATGTTGGTTTGTCTTTAGGCTGCCATATATTTTACTTTCTGCATGTATGGCATCATTTGGAGTGCTCAAAATGGCGGCGGGGCAATTTTTGGCATATATGAAAAATATGAATTTCTTGGATTCCGCGTATGGTTAGTCGCTGCGCATGACCCCGGGTCTTTGATTTGAAACGTCATCATCCTTATAATGTTGGTTTGTCTTTAGGCTGCCATATATTTTACTTTCTGCATGTATGGCATCATTTGGAGTGCTCAAAATGGCGGCGGGGCAATTTTTGGCATATATGAAAAATATGAATTTCTTGGATTCCGCGTATGGTTAGTCGCTGCGCATGACCCCGGGTCTTTGATTTGAAACGTCATCATCCTTATAATGTTGGTTTGTCTTTAGGCTGCCATATATTTTACTTTCTGCATGTATGGCATCATTTGGAGTGCTCAAAATGGCGGCGGGGCAATTTTTGGCATATATGAAAAATATGAATTTCTTGGATTCCGCGTATGGTTAGTCGCTGCGCATGACCCCGGGTCTTTGATTTGAAACGTCATCATCCTTATAATGTTGGTTTGTCTTTAGGCTGCCATATATTTTACTTTCTGCATGTATGGCATCATTTGGAGTGCTCAAAATGGCGGCGGGGCAATTTTTGGCATATATGAAAAATATGAATTTCTTGGATTCCGCGTATGGTTAGTCGCTGCGCATGACCCCGGGTCTTTGATTTGAAACGTCATCATCCTTATAATGTTGGTTTGTCTTTAGGCTGCCATATATTTTACTTTCTGCATGTATGGCATCATTTGGAGTGCTCAAAATGGCGGCGGGGCAATTTTTGGCATATATGAAAAATATGAATTTCTTGGATTCCGCGTATGGTTAGTCGCTGCGCATGACCCCGGGTCTTTGATTTGAAACGTCATCATCCTTATAATGTTGGTTTGTCTTTAGGCTGCCATATATTTTACTTTCTGCATGTATGGCATCATTTGGAGTGCTCAAAATGGCGGCGGGGCAATTTTTGGCATATATGAAAAATATGAATTTCTTGGATTCCGCGTATGGTTAGTCGCTGCGCATGACCCCGGGTCTTTGATTTGAAACGTCATCATCCTTATAATGTTGGTTTGTCTTTAGGCTGCCATATATTTTACTTTCTGCATGTATGGCATCATTTGGAGTGCTCAAAATGGCGGCGGGGCAATTTTTGGCATATATGAAAAATATGAATTTCTTGGATTCCGCGTATGGTTAGTCGCTGCGCATGACCCCGGGTCTTTGATTTGAAACGTCATCATCCTTATAATGTTGGTTTGTCTTTAGGCTGCCATATATTTTACTTTCTGCATGTATGGCATCATTTGGAGTGCTCAAAATGGCGGCGGGGCAATTTTTGGCATATATGAAAAATATGAATTTCTTGGATTCCGCGTATGGTTAGTCGCTGCGCATGACCCCGGGTCTTTGATTTGAAACGTCATCATCCTTATAATGTTGGTTTGTCTTTAGGCTGCCATATATTTTACTTTCTGCATGTATGGCATCATTTGGAGTGCTCAAAATGGCGGCGGGGCAATTTTTGGCATATATGAAAAATATGAATTTCTTGGATTCCGCGTATGGTTAGTCGCTGCGCATGACCCCGGGTCTTTGATTTGAAACGTCATCATCCTTATAATGTTGGTTTGTCTTTAGGCTGCCATATATTTTACTTTCTGCATGTATGGCATCATTTGGAGTGCTCAAAATGGCGGCGGGGCAATTTTTGGCATATATGAAAAATATGAATTTCTTGGATTCCGCGTATGGTTAGTCGCTGCGCATGACCCCGGGTCTTTGATTTGAAACGTCATCATCCTTATAATGTTGGTTTGTCTTTAGGCTGCCATATATTTTACTTTCTGCATGTATGGCATCATTTGGAGTGCTCAAAATGGCGGCGGGGCAATTTTTGGCATATATGAAAAATATGAATTTCTTGGATTCCGCGTATGGTTAGTCGCTGCGCATGACCCCGGGTCTTTGATTTGAAACGTCATCATCCTTATAATGTTGGTTTGTCTTTAGGCTGCCATATATTTTACTTTCTGCATGTATGGCATCATTTGGAGTGCTCAAAATGGCGGCGGGGCAATTTTTGGCATATATGAAAAATATGAATTTCTTGGATTCCGCGTATGGTTAGTCGCTGCGCATGACCCCGGGTCTTTGATTTGAAACGTCATCATCCTTATAATGTTGGTTTGTCTTTAGGCTGCCATATATTTTACTTTCTGCATGTATGGCATCATTTGGAGTGCTCAAAATGGCGGCGGGGCAATTTTTGGCATATATGAAAAATATGAATTTCTTGGATTCCGCGTATGGTTAGTCGCTGCGCATGACCCCGGGTCTTTGATTTGAAACGTCATCATCCTTATAATGTTGGTTTGTCTTTAGGCTGCCATATATTTTACTTTCTGCATGTATGGCATCATTTGGAGTGCTCAAAATGGCGGCGGGGCAATTTTTGGCATATATGAAAAATATGAATTTCTTGGATTCCGCGTATGGTTAGTCGCTGCGCATGACCCCGGGTCTTTGATTTGAAACGTCATCATCCTTATAATGTTGGTTTGTCTTTAGGCTGCCATATATTTTACTTTCTGCATGTATGGCATCATTTGGAGTGCTCAAAATGGCGGCGGGGCAATTTTTGGCATATATGAAAAATATGAATTTCTTGGATTCCGCGTATGGTTAGTCGCTGCGCATGACCCCGGGTCTTTGATTTGAAACGTCATCATCCTTATAATGTTGGTTTGTCTTTAGGCTGCCATATATTTTACTTTCTGCATGTATGGCATCATTTGGAGTGCTCAAAATGGCGGCGGGGCAATTTTTGGCATATATGAAAAATATGAATTTCTTGGATTCCGCGTATGGTTAGTCGCTGCGCATGACCCCGGGTCTTTGATTTGAAACGTCATCATCCTTATAATGTTGGTTTGTCTTTAGGCTGCCATATATTTTACTTTCTGCATGTATGGCATCATTTGGAGTGCTCAAAATGGCGGCGGGGCAATTTTTGGCATATATGAAAAATATGAATTTCTTGGATTCCGCGTATGGTTAGTCGCTGCGCATGACCCCGGGTCTTTGATTTGAAACGTCATCATCCTTATAATGTTGGTTTGTCTTTAGGCTGCCATATATTTTACTTTCTGCATGTATGGCATCATTTGGAGTGCTCAAAATGGCGGCGGGGCAATTTTTGGCATATATGAAAAATATGAATTTCTTGGATTCCGCGTATGGTTAGTCGCTGCGCATGACCCCGGGTCTTTGATTTGAAACGTCATCATCCTTATAATGTTGGTTTGTCTTTAGGCTGCCATATATTTTACTTTCTGCATGTATGGCATCATTTGGAGTGCTCAAAATGGCGGCGGGGCAATTTTTGGCATATATGAAAAATATGAATTTCTTGGATTCCGCGTATGGTTAGTCGCTGCGCATGACCCCGGGTCTTTGATTTGAAACGTCATCATCCTTATAATGTTGGTTTGTCTTTAGGCTGCCATATATTTTACTTTCTGCATGTATGGCATCATTTGGAGTGCTCAAAATGGCGGCGGGGCAATTTTTGGCATATATGAAAAATATGAATTTCTTGGATTCCGCGTATGGTTAGTCGCTGCGCATGACCCCGGGTCTTTGATTTGAAACGTCATCATCCTTATAATGTTGGTTTGTCTTTAGGCTGCCATATATTTTACTTTCTGCATGTATGGCATCATTTGGAGTGCTCAAAATGGCGGCGGGGCAATTTTTGGCATATATGAAAAATATGAATTTCTTGGATTCCGCGTATGGTTAGTCGCTGCGCATGACCCCGGGTCTTTGATTTGAAACGTCATCATCCTTATAATGTTGGTTTGTCTTTAGGCTGCCATATATTTTACTTTCTGCATGTATGGCATCATTTGGAGTGCTCAAAATGGCGGCGGGGCAATTTTTGGCATATATGAAAAATATGAATTTCTTGGATTCCGCGTATGGTTAGTCGCTGCGCATGACCCCGGGTCTTTGATTTGAAACGTCATCATCCTTATAATGTTGGTTTGTCTTTAGGCTGCCATATATTTTACTTTCTGCATGTATGGCATCATTTGGAGTGCTCAAAATGGCGGCGGGGCAATTTTTGGCATATATGAAAAATATGAATTTCTTGGATTCCGCGTATGGTTAGTCGCTGCGCATGACCCCGGGTCTTTGATTTGAAACGTCATCATCCTTATAATGTTGGTTTGTCTTTAGGCTGCCATATATTTTACTTTCTGCATGTATGGCATCATTTGGAGTGCTCAAAATGGCGGCGGGGCAATTTTTGGCATATATGAAAAATATGAATTTCTTGGATTCCGCGTATGGTTAGTCGCTGCGCATGACCCCGGGTCTTTGATTTGAAACGTCATCATCCTTATAATGTTGGTTTGTCTTTAGGCTGCCATATATTTTACTTTCTGCATGTATGGCATCATTTGGAGTGCTCAAAATGGCGGCGGGGCAATTTTTGGCATATATGAAAAATATGAATTTCTTGGATTCCGCGTATGGTTAGTCGCTGCGCATGACCCCGGGTCTTTGATTTGAAACGTCATCATCCTTATAATGTTGGTTTGTCTTTAGGCTGCCATATATTTTACTTTCTGCATGTATGGCATCATTTGGAGTGCTCAAAATGGCGGCGGGGCAATTTTTGGCATATATGAAAAATATGAATTTCTTGGATTCCGCGTATGGTTAGTCGCTGCGCATGACCCCGGGTCTTTGATTTGAAACGTCATCATCCTTATAATGTTGGTTTGTCTTTAGGCTGCCATATATTTTACTTTCTGCATGTATGGCATCATTTGGAGTGCTCAAAATGGCGGCGGGGCAATTTTTGGCATATATGAAAAATATGAATTTCTTGGATTCCGCGTATGGTTAGTCGCTGCGCATGACCCCGGGTCTTTGATTTGAAACGTCATCATCCTTATAATGTTGGTTTGTCTTTAGGCTGCCATATATTTTACTTTCTGCATGTATGGCATCATTTGGAGTGCTCAAAATGGCGGCGGGGCAATTTTTGGCATATATGAAAAATATGAATTTCTTGGATTCCGCGTATGGTTAGTCGCTGCGCATGACCCCGGGTCTTTGATTTGAAACGTCATCATCCTTATAATGTTGGTTTGTCTTTAGGCTGCCATATATTTTACTTTCTGCATGTATGGCATCATTTGGAGTGCTCAAAATGGCGGCGGGGCAATTTTTGGCATATATGAAAAATATGAATTTCTTGGATTCCGCGTATGGTTAGTCGCTGCGCATGACCCCGGGTCTTTGATTTGAAACGTCATCATCCTTATAATGTTGGTTTGTCTTTAGGCTGCCATATATTTTACTTTCTGCATGTATGGCATCATTTGGAGTGCTCAAAATGGCGGCGGGGCAATTTTTGGCATATATGAAAAATATGAATTTCTTGGATTCCGCGTATGGTTAGTCGCTGCGCATGACCCCGGGTCTTTGATTTGAAACGTCATCATCCTTATAATGTTGGTTTGTCTTTAGGCTGCCATATATTTTACTTTCTGCATGTATGGCATCATTTGGAGTGCTCAAAATGGCGGCGGGGCAATTTTTGGCATATATGAAAAATATGAATTTCTTGGATTCCGCGTATGGTTAGTCGCTGCGCATGACCCCGGGTCTTTGATTTGAAACGTCATCATCCTTATAATGTTGGTTTGTCTTTAGGCTGCCATATATTTTACTTTCTGCATGTATGGCATCATTTGGAGTGCTCAAAATGGCGGCGGGGCAATTTTTGGCATATATGAAAAATATGAATTTCTTGGATTCCGCGTATGGTTAGTCGCTGCGCATGACCCCGGGTCTTTGATTTGAAACGTCATCATCCTTATAATGTTGGTTTGTCTTTAGGCTGCCATATATTTTACTTTCTGCATGTATGGCATCATTTGGAGTGCTCAAAATGGCGGCGGGGCAATTTTTGGCATATATGAAAAATATGAATTTCTTGGATTCCGCGTATGGTTAGTCGCTGCGCATGACCCCGGGTCTTTGATTTGAAACGTCATCATCCTTATAATGTTGGTTTGTCTTTAGGCTGCCATATATTTTACTTTCTGCATGTATGGCATCATTTGGAGTGCTCAAAATGGCGGCGGGGCAATTTTTGGCATATATGAAAAATATGAATTTCTTGGATTCCGCGTATGGTTAGTCGCTGCGCATGACCCCGGGTCTTTGATTTGAAACGTCATCATCCTTATAATGTTGGTTTGTCTTTAGGCTGCCATATATTTTACTTTCTGCATGTATGGCATCATTTGGAGTGCTCAAAATGGCGGCGGGGCAATTTTTGGCATATATGAAAAATATGAATTTCTTGGATTCCGCGTATGGTTAGTCGCTGCGCATGACCCCGGGTCTTTGATTTGAAACGTCATCATCCTTATAATGTTGGTTTGTCTTTAGGCTGCCATATATTTTACTTTCTGCATGTATGGCATCATTTGGAGTGCTCAAAATGGCGGCGGGGCAATTTTTGGCATATATGAAAAATATGAATTTCTTGGATTCCGCGTATGGTTAGTCGCTGCGCATGACCCCGGGTCTTTGATTTGAAACGTCATCATCCTTATAATGTTGGTTTGTCTTTAGGCTGCCATATATTTTACTTTCTGCATGTATGGCATCATTTGGAGTGCTCAAAATGGCGGCGGGGCAATTTTTGGCATATATGAAAAATATGAATTTCTTGGATTCCGCGTATGGTTAGTCGCTGCGCATGACCCCGGGTCTTTGATTTGAAACGTCATCATCCTTATAATGTTGGTTTGTCTTTAGGCTGCCATATATTTTACTTTCTGCATGTATGGCATCATTTGGAGTGCTCAAAATGGCGGCGGGGCAATTTTTGGCATATATGAAAAATATGAATTTCTTGGATTCCGCGTATGGTTAGTCGCTGCGCATGACCCCGGGTCTTTGATTTGAAACGTCATCATCCTTATAATGTTGGTTTGTCTTTAGGCTGCCATATATTTTACTTTCTGCATGTATGGCATCATTTGGAGTGCTCAAAATGGCGGCGGGGCAATTTTTGGCATATATGAAAAATATGAATTTCTTGGATTCCGCGTATGGTTAGTCGCTGCGCATGACCCCGGGTCTTTGATTTGAAACGTCATCATCCTTATAATGTTGGTTTGTCTTTAGGCTGCCATATATTTTACTTTCTGCATGTATGGCATCATTTGGAGTGCTCAAAATGGCGGCGGGGCAATTTTTGGCATATATGAAAAATATGAATTTCTTGGATTCCGCGTATGGTTAGTCGCTGCGCATGACCCCGGGTCTTTGATTTGAAACGTCATCATCCTTATAATGTTGGTTTGTCTTTAGGCTGCCATATATTTTACTTTCTGCATGTATGGCATCATTTGGAGTGCTCAAAATGGCGGCGGGGCAATTTTTGGCATATATGAAAAATATGAATTTCTTGGATTCCGCGTATGGTTAGTCGCTGCGCATGACCCCGGGTCTTTGATTTGAAACGTCATCATCCTTATAATGTTGGTTTGTCTTTAGGCTGCCATATATTTTACTTTCTGCATGTATGGCATCATTTGGAGTGCTCAAAATGGCGGCGGGGCAATTTTTGGCATATATGAAAAATATGAATTTCTTGGATTCCGCGTATGGTTAGTCGCTGCGCATGACCCCGGGTCTTTGATTTGAAACGTCATCATCCTTATAATGTTGGTTTGTCTTTAGGCTGCCATATATTTTACTTTCTGCATGTATGGCATCATTTGGAGTGCTCAAAATGGCGGCGGGGCAATTTTTGGCATATATGAAAAATATGAATTTCTTGGATTCCGCGTATGGTTAGTCGCTGCGCATGACCCCGGGTCTTTGATTTGAAACGTCATCATCCTTATAATGTTGGTTTGTCTTTAGGCTGCCATATATTTTACTTTCTGCATGTATGGCATCATTTGGAGTGCTCAAAATGGCGGCGGGGCAATTTTTGGCATATATGAAAAATATGAATTTCTTGGATTCCGCGTATGGTTAGTCGCTGCGCATGACCCCGGGTCTTTGATTTGAAACGTCATCATCCTTATAATGTTGGTTTGTCTTTAGGCTGCCATATATTTTACTTTCTGCATGTATGGCATCATTTGGAGTGCTCAAAATGGCGGCGGGGCAATTTTTGGCATATATGAAAAATATGAATTTCTTGGATTCCGCGTATGGTTAGTCGCTGCGCATGACCCCGGGTCTTTGATTTGAAACGTCATCATCCTTATAATGTTGGTTTGTCTTTAGGCTGCCATATATTTTACTTTCTGCATGTATGGCATCATTTGGAGTGCTCAAAATGGCGGCGGGGCAATTTTTGGCATATATGAAAAATATGAATTTCTTGGATTCCGCGTATGGTTAGTCGCTGCGCATGACCCCGGGTCTTTGATTTGAAACGTCATCATCCTTATAATGTTGGTTTGTCTTTAGGCTGCCATATATTTTACTTTCTGCATGTATGGCATCATTTGGAGTGCTCAAAATGGCGGCGGGGCAATTTTTGGCATATATGAAAAATATGAATTTCTTGGATTCCGCGTATGGTTAGTCGCTGCGCATGACCCCGGGTCTTTGATTTGAAACGTCATCATCCTTATAATGTTGGTTTGTCTTTAGGCTGCCATATATTTTACTTTCTGCATGTATGGCATCATTTGGAGTGCTCAAAATGGCGGCGGGGCAATTTTTGGCATATATGAAAAATATGAATTTCTTGGATTCCGCGTATGGTTAGTCGCTGCGCATGAC